>CAVMCB010000111.1:0-77024 GCA_963678985.1 Spisula subtruncata | reverse complement strand
TGTCCGCGTTGCAGATACTAACGTAGCACATATCTCAACAACTATCAAAGCTAAAGGGATTTTACAATACCTTCACACCAGTGTTAAATGATTCAAGGTGATGTGCAGCTCTTTTATATGCGGTGGCTGGGGGAGACATACGTTTTTGTGTCAAAAACCCATTCTAGTATTGAATAGAAAATGTTAACCAGAATGTTAAAGTTTTTCATTGTCAAGCATTTTCAAATGTCTAACAAGGCATTGCTTTCAATCATAGTATACTTGTTCACCATCATCAACACTTAACGCTATCAAGGTCCTGGAACATTATCCTCCAAAGGACTTAGGAAATCTCAATTTAACTATCCAGCTCTGAGAATAGTCGAGCGTGCTGTTCTACTAACTGCTCTTGTTTTACATATTTTGACAAGCAAGTTACTGATACCGGTATATATTATAGCATGCTAGAATTGCAGAACGCTCCTATAAGCGTTTTATGCAATCCTAGCATGTTGCATTTTAGTACCTTTCTGTCAAGCATATGTAAAAAACTGCATTTTAAATCGTCATGTTTAGAAAAAGTTGACAGAACTTCTTTCACTTGGCAATTTTTCAGACACTGCCCCCATAAATACCATGCACAATTTACGTAATACATGTATACCAATTGAACCATAACTATTTCAACAAATGATACAATATCTTTTCTCTCTATCTTTATTTCAGGAGGGCGTGTAACAACGGTGCACATAGACATCTATGCTGAGGATACACAGGAGGATACAAAGGAGGTGACGGTTACAATGGAGCAGGTATTCCAATCCCTCACTGGCTGTGCACATGCACCATCAAATCTGGCAGGAAGCATATATTTCGACCATCTAAGCGCAGTGCTGAGCAGTGTCAATACCTGCGTGCCTTCCATAAACTTTTCCAGTATAAAGGACCTTCGCACGTACAAAACGATGGAAGCCCATATGCTTCACATTATCTTTGGTACTTTGGGATTTGGTATCGTATGATATGAAATGAAATGGATGTAAAGAAGTTGTTCGAATAAGGTCACATCTTGTTTTGTATGGGAACACAGATTAAATATTTAGTGACATGTTAAATGTTAATGTGTTAAAAGGTGTAAGCTGCTCGTAATAGTTATTATTGTACATGAGGTCTATAAAAACTGTTTGTTTCCTGTAGCAATCTTTGGTTGGTAGGTATGGGAATAAAGGAAAATAAATATGTAAGATCATTTTTTGTCATAGATGCATTGTTTTAGATAAACTTGCTAAAACAAGCTGCTTTGTTGCAGTAAAATATCAATTATTGCCATTTTAATCAGGATTGGCTGTTTAAAGATCACCTGCACTATTGGGATGACCACTCGTCCTTAGTCTGTAGTTCGTAAACTTTTCCTTGTAAACACTCTAGAGGTCACATTACTGATCCAATCTCCACCAAACTTGGTCACAATGTATACTAGACGATACCTAGTTCAAGTTTAAATCTCAGTCACGTGACCTTGAAAACAAGGAAGATCAGATAATAGATAATCGTGTGAACACTCTAGACGTCACATTTCTGGTCAGATCGTCACCAAACTCTGTCATTTTGTATGTATATCTTGATGATATCTAGGTAAAGTGTGAATCTGGGTCACGTGACCTTGAAACAAGGTCACAAGGTCAAATGATAGAAAAACCTTGCTAACACTATAGTGGTCACATTTCTGGTGTGATATTCACCAAACTTGATCATAATATATAATTGAGCCGCTACACGAAAATAAAAAATTGTGGGTTTTGCGACCAGCATGGATTCAGACCAGCCTGCACATCCGCGCAGTCTGATCAGGATCCATACTGTTCGCTTTTAGAGCCTATTAATGTTGAAGAAACTGTCAGCGAACAGTATGGATCCTGATCAGAATGTGCGGATGCGCAGGCTGATCTGTCTCCATGCTGGTCACAAAACCCACAATGTTGGTTTTTACATGAAGCGGCTCAAATTATCTTGATATCTAGATCAAGTTCAAATCCATGTGATCTTCACTAAACTTTATCAAAATGTATGACTCGATGATATCTAGATGAAGTTCGATTCTGGGTCACATGTCTCTGAAAACTAGGTCACAAGGTCAACTCTTAGAAAACCTTGTAAACACTATGTCACACTTCTGGTATGATCTTCACCAAACAAGATGATATCTAGGTCAAGTTTGAATCTGGATCAATGGACCTTGAAAACTAGGTCACAGTCATATTATAGAAAAATAAATAAGAACATTGGGAGAGGGTAGGGTTGAAGAGGTAGGGTCGGTCTGATTACAGGAAACAAACATATTTTTAAGGCCGGATACTAGTATTTGACATGAAACTGATATGGCTATGGGATAATAGAAAGGAAGAAATATGTACCGGAAACTACTTTATTAAAGAAAGAAATATGACATGGTTTTGGTTTTCTCTTGTTGCTGGAAATCATATTAATCATCAATTGGTCAAAATGACCATAGTTAATTTCTTCTCACTGTACCATTTGGACAATGGCATAGTTAACACCACATCATATCAGTACACAGGAATGTCAACTTAAATGCTGCTATTCAGAACTTCAAGGCAGTCTCTGTACATATCTATCCCAAAGTTGGATGGTTGCCTTGAAATAATATTTCTAACTTGGTCTATTACACTTTCCGGAAATTCTGGCATTTCTGGAACATTCACGGCGTCGATCTCGGGGACACCTCCCACATCAGTTTCCACACCATACTGGTTCACCTATAAAAGTCATACATGTATATGAGAATGGTACTGTAACAACAGCTGTCAATGAAGCACTTTGCTTGTCTTAAATTCTTGAAGCTGCTTAAAGGTAAAAATTTAAGTGTGCCTCTTAATGCATTAATCCTTCGATGGGTGTGTAAAAATGTTTATTCTTGGGTCATGGATAGGCAAAACAAGGATACCCTGATCAGACATCTCCTGTAGGAGCTGTAGATGTCTGATCAGGGTATACTTTATTTGCAAATAAGGACTAAAGTCGTTCAGGGCTGAATGGGTTGTCTGTTATCTGGTATGTCCATAAACAAGTGGACTAGACATGACTCCAACACCTTTTGTGTTGAGAATTGAATACCGCTTAATCCGGTGCTAGGGGGCGTTGGAGATGTTGCACTTACCAGTATCTCTCATGAACCGACTCAATAAAACCGAGTCAGCAATTTTTAGCTTTTAATGTTTGGTTTGGTTGCTCTTGAGGGATCAACTTTATCCAGGTTTCTTCACTTATACAACTTAAATGAGTCCGAGGTCAAGGTCTTTGGGATCAAAATTTTTATATGGATAAAAAGGTCTTGTCCCAATACATATTATGTGCCAAATATGAAGGCTGAAGCTGAAAGGGTGTTGTATCTATACATATTAAGACAAAAGATCCTGCATCCCCTGGTGGTTATGGTTGTGTTTAGATATCAACATGAATGGAACAAATGACAGCTATACAGTACCTCTGTTTCAGACATGTCATCTGCATGTACTTGTCCATTTACCCAAAGCTGGAGAGGGCTTTGATTGTGTTCTGTCCTGAGAGGCCGTCTCTGGAGTGCAGCCATGAATCTGTCTAATTGGTGCTGAATCAATGGAATGTAGACCAGATGAAGGACCTGAAGATGGAGCTCGTTCTCCATTTGCAGTAAACCTTGGTCCTCTAGGAAGTAAAAGAGGCCATAGTATAGGCTGGTGACACCAGCCCAAATCTCCCTCCAAAGCCTTTCTATCCTGAAAGAAGTAAAATATGCAGCTTTACGAAAACCTTCTGAAGGTAAATTATTCATGCATGTTATACACATTTTGGACTTAAAATTGCCATGGAAATTTTGTTGTCAGTAGAACTGGCAATATGGCAAATTTTATGTGGGAGCCCGGATAGCTCAGTCGGTAGAGCCTACGTCTTCTAAGCGAGAGGTTCTACGTTTGAGAACCGCGCTGGGGCATATTTTATTTTTCTGACCATGAGAAAGTGGCACAAAAATGACAAACCATGACTGGTTTTTAAAGATAATGTTGACTTTCCTCTACAGACAAACATGTATAACAGAAGTCATGGGACAACCACATGTGCATACGCATCACTATGCGGTCACATTGTTTGTACATGTACAACGTCACCTCTATTCTCAACTTGTACATCACTCATAACCATGCTTGTAATAGATGTATGAGCCGTGTCACGGGAAAACCAACATTGTGTGTTTTGTGACAAGCATGGAGACAGACCAGCCTGCGCATCCGCACATTCTGATCAGGATCCATACTGTTCGCTGACAGTTTCTTCAACATTAATAGGCGCTAAAAGCGAACAGTATGGATCCAGATCAGACTGCGCGTTAAATCCATGCTGGTCGCTTAACCAGATTGTTGGTTTTCTCATGTCACAACTGATATATGTAAGTATCGCAGATTGTGGTGGAATGTACTACCGTTGGGTGTATGGCATTATGTTTATTTTCATCTTATATATAAAAATTGAATTTCAGTGGCTATATGTGTTTGTCCCAGTGACGTATATTACCAAAAGGAAAACAGAACTCTCAAGTGTGGGTCCAAACTATACATAGTATTGATATTTAGGTACCTTTAAGTGTTTAAGTCATTTATTAAACAAATAATTATTTCTTTACCTAGAAACTTGGATTATTTGTTTTTAGAACAAAAAAAAATATATTTTTTATTTTCCATTGGGTGGGTTCCTGAACCCAACCTCCCCCGCCCCCTGGATCTGTGCAGGCTGTAGCTTACTTAACAAAAACTTAACCTTGGAGACAAGGTACCGAATGGTGCTTATTTTCACAACATTCATGACATTTGATCCCAAAATTCATTCATATAAGTGTTCAACAAACAAGAGAGGTTCGTAAAACCGCGCGCTCGACTTTTCTCAGTGCTTGATAGTAGTTCAAGTGCCTGACACAGCTTAGGGGAATAACTCGTATTTAATGCTTGATAAAGTTTTCTCCTCATGTCAAATTAAGTAAGTCATCACATTGTACAAATGCATTGAGATTCAAGTTGAAAGCTTTGATAGTGTTTGAGAAATTGACATTTTCCGCAAATTTCTAAGTCGAAAAAGGGAAATAACTCTTATTTAATGCTTGACAGAGATGTCTCCCCATGTCAATAGAAGTAGATCACATTCTACAAGAGAATCAAGTTTAAAGTTGAAAGCTTTGACAATGTTTGATAAAATTAAGTTTAGGTGTAAAATTTGCCACTATTTCTATGTACTAAGTCGAAACAAGGGCAGATAATAACTCCATAAATATAGGTCACAGGGTTACGAGACTTGTCGGTATGGACTCCCCTTGTGATGGTGAATAGCTATCTTGAGTTTCAAGTGGATACCTTTGAAAGTCTTTGAGAAAATGACACCCACAAAAACCTTAACCAACGCACACGCAAACGCTGACACAGATGATCACGTCGTAAAATAGCTCAACTTTTTTTCTTCGAAAAGTCAAGCTAAAATATATACCTTTGATTATGAACACTTCTTCCAGCAATGAATGGTTTGGTGTCAGCTCCTCTGCGTCTGAGCATATATTCTGCAACACGTACATTCTCTCCACCCTTGTCTGACCTCACTCTCAAAGGCAATCCATATTTATCTGTTGCATCAACAAACGCCTCAAGAACTGTTTCTGCTTTATTATTGTTGCTTACTTTTAAGAAGACTGGCATTCTTGAAAACCCATCAATGCCACCATGTATTACCAAACGCCATCTGAAATACAATAAAGAAACTTTTATCATGATGGAATTATTTGAATATAACCCTATCCATAACTCAGTTACAGAGCGGAAGGGAATTTGTGGATGGACAGACAGATCCACATGCCATAACATTATACGTACCTTTGGGTGTATAGAATGTTAGTAGGTATGGCACTAAAAATTGCAATGACTTCCGGTAAAAAAAAACCAGAATACATAAAACAGTCATTTTTCATAATTGTTTTAAACCTGCAAACAATATAACTCAGTGAAATTTAATCCAAATGAAAAATGCTTCAAGCATGCACATCTAGGCTTACTACCTTCTGATCACTATCTACTACCAGTAATCATTACTGTGAGGTTTCATTGAAATCCTGTCAGTAGTTGCTCATTTGCCTATTGTATATACTATATAAAAGCAAAGGGCTATAACTCAGTGAAAATTAAATCAAATGAAAAATGGTTCAAGCATGCACAGCTAGGCTTACTACTGATCACTACTGTCAAGTTTCATTGAAATCCTGTCAGTAGTTGCTGAGAAATTGTCCGGACAAAATTTGCCTATTGTATATACTCTATAAAAACAAAGGGCTATAACTCAGTGAAAATTAATCCAAATGCAAAATGGTTCAAGCATGCACAACTATGCTTACTTCTGATCACTTCTGTGAATTTTCCTTGCCTATTGTATAATGTATATACTGTAAAAAAACAAAGGGCAAAAATTCTGTGAAAATTAATCCAAATGAAAAATTATTTAAGCATGCACAACTAAACTTACTACTGATCACTTCTGTGAAGTTTCATTTGAATCCTGCCAGAAGTTGGTGAGAAATTGTCCGGACAAATTGTGTCTACAGACGCACGGACGGACCGGCCACCGACAAGCCTGAATCCAATATAGCCCCCATATATTTCATAATTATATGGGGGTATAATAATTTTGTCCGATGTCAGACTGACCATACAATGAACAGCACACTTTGCATTCAGAACAGCCCTAGATTTGCTACCGAGGCACACTTCAGCAATTTTTAAACAATGTATTCATTAATGTATGAACTGCAACAGGTTGCATGCAAAGTTTAATTTGCACGCAACCCGTTGTTCAAACCTCAATGTATACGTTGTGGAGAAATTAGTTTCTTAAATATGTACCTAATCAATTTATGGTTGCCATCTATATGCCAGAGGGCTTGAGGCCCTGCTACACAATAACTCCTTCTCTGCACCCTGCACGTTGTTAGGAATAGTCTCCGAAAGAGAACACCTTCAGGGTCGATAAGCCGCAAAATTTGCTGAATCCTCTTCTCTTGCACACGTATTCCTTCACCTTTTAGAATGCCTTGGATTGTTCTGTATCCAACCATTGGGAAAGAGCTGACAACAGTTAATATTTTTTTCTCTAGCTCATCGTCAGAGATGGAGCTGTAAGTGGATCTAATTTGGAGGTTGTATTCCTGTAGGCGTCTTTCGATGGTACGGGTGCTTACATTAAATATCTCAGCAATTTGTTTAGTTTTAAAATTGCACTGAACATAGTATTCCAATGAATCTTCAGGTATATCAAATGCTGGGCGACCCATTTTACCAGTATGTCTTGGCGGCACAGACTGCACCGTTCTTTCAGGACTAGTTTCAGTAGTTTCAGACTGAATATTTGCGAGAGCAGATTCAAAGAAGTCAAGTGCTCCATTCACATCCACTATCTGAGAAAGCTGTACCAACATAGAGGATATGGTCTCCAATTCAATTTCTATATCATAGAATCTGTTATTCTGCAACTTGTTCGCAACCGAATGCAATTTTCTGGCAGCCAGCTGTTTCATCTCCTCAGCTGCCATTAGTATTAATGTTCTGGTAGATTCCTACTTTACTTTTCAGGCATTATTAGCAAGGTATGGCGTATAAAATACAGAGAATAAGATTGATAATATACTCGTACATGTTCCATTTATCCTTCGCTTACAACACAGTAAATACATGTACACAGTAACACTGATTAGGAACTTTGGTCTTGGTAGTGGAAGCAAGGGTCACACATTCAACATTAAAGTCCAAATCAGTATTGGAGTGGTAGGATCCAGGATTCTTAAACAATGGGTCCAAGGACCTTTGGATATCGTCTTCATGCCTGAAAAGAATGAACAAAGGGGAATATGTTATTTTGTAGCATACCAAAAAGTGAAATCTGCCCCGAGTATGCATAAAATATCTGAGGAACTGCTTTGTAAATTATGTTGAACTACAGCTACTTTTGAGAATAGCATATGTCTCCCACAACTTCTCAATCATATGAAACATAGCTGAAAGTTTCATGCTTGACATAGATAATCATTGAGATAAACACTATGACCAAGTTTGATGAATTTCTGACCAAAATTGTAATTACTAGAGTGCAGACATGCTTTTTCCATTGACCTAGTGACCTAGTTTTAAGAGTCACTTTATCCAAATTCAAACTTGACCAAGGTATCAATAAGATAAACAATCAGACCAAGTTTGATAAAGATCGGACAAAAATTATAACCGCTAGAGTGAGATCATGTTTTTTTCTGATATTTGACCCAGCATGCCCAGTGATCTTGTTTTTAAAGTTACATAAACAAGATTGCAACTTGGCCGAATTATCATTAGAATGAACATTCTGACCAAGTTTGATAAAGATCGGTCCAAAACTGTGACATCTAGAGTGCGGACATGCTTTTTCTATCATTTGACACATAACTCGGGTTCTAACTTGACCCAGGAATCATTAAGATAAACATTCTGACCAAGTTTGATGAAGATAAGACCAAAATTGTAACCGCTAGGGTGTGGATGTGCTTTTTCTACTATTTCACGTAGTTTTAAGAGTCACATTACCAAGATTTGAAACTGACATAGGTTTCACTGGATAAAAAATTTGGTGACATTTGGTGGTAATCAGACCAAATTTGTGACCGCTAGAGTGTGGACATGTTTTCTCTATCATTTGACCGAGTGACCTAATTTTTAATATTATGAGACCCATACTCAAACTTGACCTAGGTATTATTAAGATAAGCATTCTGACAAAATTTAACAAGAAATATCACTGAATGTGATGAATACCCCCAGAAACTGCTTGACACAGTCAGCTATGCACAACTAGACTTAAAATTGATCTGACCAATGTGTGCCGACGATATGCACAACTAGACTTGGTACTGATCATTCATACAAGGTTTCGTTAAAATCTGACCATTGGTAACAGAGAAATAGCACAGACAAAATATTTAAGTGTAAAAAACAAAGGGCCACAACTCCCTTAAAATTCATCCGACCAATGTGTGCCGACGATATGCACAACTAGACTTGGTACTGATCATTTATACAAAGTTTCGTTAAATCAGACCAATGGTTACAGAGAAATAGCGTGGACAAAATATTTAAGTGTAAAAAAAATTAAGGGCCAGAACTACCTTAAAATTTGTCCGACCAGCGTGTGCCGACAATATGCACAACTAGACTTGGTACTGATAACTCATGCAAAGTTTCGTTGAAATCAGACCAATGGTTACAGAAAAATAGCGCGGACAAAATTTGTACGGACCAACCGACGGACCAACAGACCAACCAACCTCAAGCATGACTCCAATATAGCCCCATATACTATGTATCTGGGGGTATAATGAAGATCAGACCTAAATTGTGACCGCTAGAGTGTAAAAATGCTTTTTTTACTATTTGATCTTGTAACCTAGTTTGGAGAGTTACATTACCAATCCTTCCATCAATGCTATATTCTTATTCATTGACCCTGAAAACCTATGTTTAAGTTCAGTACATTCAATATCCGGACATGTTTTATATGATTATGCATAGAAAACGATTGTATGGTAATGGCAGACCTAATTTAAATTCCCTAAAGAAGTCAAGCTGTGATCAAACGGATTTCTAATATGGACACTCTATACAAAGGGAGCGGGTATTACAAAACACTTAATCGGGAAAATGAATATGTGTTACAGGCATTACAACCTGTTTTGTAACATTAATTTTGAGATTGATCTCTTGATCTCTTGAGCCGTTTTTGCACTAATTTAGAAAAGTGAATTGCATTTGACGAGGTCAATACAGGGTTTTTGTTGTAAAAACCTATCTGCCTGTATTACCGTACACTTCTTGTAAGTCAGACCACATGTGATTCTATTTCCGTTCAAATATTTTATAGCATATACAGTTCCAATGTTAGAGAGCTGTGACCAACCGTACACCATGGTAGAGCATACATGAGTCTGTATAAATAGCTGTGACCAACCGTACACCATGGCAGAACATATACGAGTCTGTTTAGATAGCCGTGACCAACTGTACACCTAGTCAAACCATTTCGACGCAATCTATATATTTAAAGCAGCCACTTGCAGACAGCTTCTCTGTCTACTGTACACCATGGTAGAACATAAATCATAACATGAGTCTGTATAGATAGCCATGACCAACCGTACATCATGGTAGAACATACATCAGTCTGTATAGATAGCTTTGACCAACTGTACACCATGGTAGAACATTCTCGAGTCTGTATATATATAGATAGAGAGGGACATTACTGAGAAGAATTACAAAGTTTCACATGCCCGAAGAAGAAACTTTCGAGATGGCTCCAGCGGGAATCGAACCTCGGACCTCCCGTGTCTGAAGCGGGCGCTCTACCACTGAGCCAACTCGTCTTCTCAGTATGTTGTATATCCTGTATGTTTTGAGGTTTTGCAGACCCAAAAGTAAAAATGACCAACCATCCCTGGGGTTGGAGTTGGCGTGGTTGCAACTGACTGATGCATTGGGGGCAGTGGTTTACATTGACAGGTGAATTAAAAGCATATCTTTATTCGAAACTTACAGAAGACTTTAAAACAGTAAATTAATTTGTAATGAGTTTACACGGTCACCCCACCCACTTTTTTCCACCAGGTTCACTCAATTTTCAAGCCAAACAGATTTGTTTTCCATCTTAATACTTCTAAAAGTTTTTGATAATGTGAAGTACAAAAAGTTAACGAAAAAATGAGGTCAAATTATTCGATTAAGTTATTGATGAAGATGAAAAATAGCAAAGTTTCTCACTTTTTTAGCAAAAATTACCGGTGTCGTCCATCTTTAATTGTCATTTTGGGGGAGCAGTTATTTTATATTAATAGCATGAGAGTGATTTCCCCTGAATAAGAATGACATTCGTCCTCAGCTTAACTCGAAATAAAACAATTCGACTTCTGTAGTAAGCAATTACCCTTGTAAACAGTCAAACTCTAATAATATAGGTTATACCATTAATCATGTCAATCACAAACAAAAACAATCTTACTAATAAGAAAGCGTTTGCATCTAGTATAATACGAGAATGCCAATAGCATAAACGTGATCATTTTTAAAGGCTGGACATATTCATTTACACCAAGAGACTTGCAAGTAGAATACATAGAAATGCAATATTGAATCAAACACTAAGACGAAGCATGTAGGCCTATAAGAAAGCCAAGCATGGCATTTACACCAAGAAAAATGCAGTAACCATAAGAGACTTGCAAATAGAATACATACAAATTCAAAATAAGAATATACAACTATGACGAATCATACATAGAACATAATGCATGGCGTTTGCATCAAGTAACTTGCAATAAACATACATGGAAGTGCAATATTGAATCAAACACTAAGACGAAGCATGTATAAGAAAGCCAAGCATGGCATTTACACCAAGAAAAATGCAGTAACCATAAGAGACTTGCAAATAGAATACATACAAATTCAAAATAAGAATATACAACTATGACGAACCATACATAGAACATAATGCATGGCGTTTGCATCAAGTAACTTGCAATAACCATACATAGAAGTGCAATCTAGATAGATACATGTATGACGAAACACGAATAAGAATGTAATTAGGATCAATAGACATATGGCGGAAATTCCCTTCCATAGCACTCCGCCCGCCCATTGTTATAACCACGGTAACTCCACTGGTTCCAATCGGGAAAGTCCGGCCGTTTCCGTTTGTCTCCGGTAAATATAATATTATATTACAACAATGACTTAACGCCGAACAGATCAGCATGGCGAAGGTGCTTGCTTTGCGGAGTTATGTTTACTGAAATCAAATCCCAACTGGTACCCAAGATGCAGAATACTATAGCTTGTCTATTTTGACCTGAGCCTGACCTTTATGCAAAAATATGCTACAAGGTTCTTGCGTTGAATATATCAATTTCCGCAAACAGATTGTGCATTAGCGGTATTTCAGATTTGTGTTTGTATTACATCTCGAGCGTCTTCGTGATACTTCGTGTTGTATCGTAGGTAATATTTCGAATGTTAAATTTTGCTAATCAAAAGGTCAGGCTCGTGTCAATGTGGGCAAGCTATAGTATGTCATGAAACATTACCTACATACTCAGTAACTTTGGAGAAGGTCAGTGATTGTATAAATACAAGGTAACGGGAAACAACAACTTAAGCTAGAATGGAAGGCCAATCAGCAATGCTTCAACATGTCCACACTTCGCTATCGACGGTGCCAAACCAAAACCCCGTAACTCAATTTTCCCGCGCATTTCTATCTAGTCGCCATATAAATAGCCAATCGCGTTACTTCAGTACAGTCAGGTGACTCAATACCGTACTGTATTGGATTCAAAAAGGTTAGTCGAAAATCCCGTATATGACAGTACAAACTCCGATTTAGTACAAGTCAACACATTCTTGTACATGTCGGAATTGGTTATGGTTCCAAATAGGATCAGGTAGGGTGTCATTTCGTTACAAGACGTCGGTATTATTTCATCGGAGTAAATACGTTTATTTTTGTCTCCGGAAAAGTTTTCTTTTTGCAGTTACGGGGTTTTGGTTTGGCACCGTCGCTATACTACTTCCCTCACAATCCCATCGTCCAATCGTTTTAAAATATGTCATTGACCTTAGAAAGTAAAAATATGTCTCTTGTACAAATCAACGGCAATCCACTAATAACAATCGTGATCAAACTACACTCAGTGCAATGAAAACGCAACACAGTTTAGCAAAACACATTTAATATGTGTGTAAGCAATGTTTAATCTTTTAAACAACAGTCTGGAGCGATGTAGTGTGTGCATCTACGACGTATTAATCAATGAAACGTCCATGGAATGCTAGTGGGACGCTCTTCCGTTCTTGGAGAATGGCCATACGAAGGTCAAGACTGTTACGCACACGACAACAAAATTCATGAAAACATTCTCTATTAAAGCCCTCTATTTTTATGATGGAAGGGAGGTAACCCATGGGGTAATAAATCGAGTAATTTCTTTATAACACTACTGCTTCAAAGTTAGCGGCTCTGAACGCATGTTCCAAACTGCTCGTTTTGAGATTGATATACTCATACAAAACTCGTCTTGAAGTTACAATATCTATGAAGATTAAAAATAAAATGGTAATCAGTTATACATCATTTGGGCCTAAACAACTTCTAGCCAGTGTAACAAATATTCAGCATGTGTATGATTTAATGAGCTCATATGTGCATCTTTAATGCAAGTATAAGTTGTCAATAAGGCAAAAGCCAAAACGATTTACAAAAGTAGCCATTTACTATAATATTGCAGATCTACCATGTACACTGTTTAAGTTTCCCAAATAGTGTGGCTCTACAGAGGTAATATTGAATACCTCTCGTCAATAATAAAACTGGAAATAAAACTGTTCTTACAAATGATTGTATCAATAGATAATAAAGAATTTGGCATGCAATATAAACGTCTATCCTGTAACGGGCACACTTGTAGGCGGGTTATAAACTTTACAAGAACTTTCAACGTCTTCAACCCAAGTATTAATTCTTGTGAATAATTCTTCCTGTTTGACAGGCATTCTAACAATACTAGCATTGTCACTATCGTCTGCTATATCGTCCATCAACTCATCAAAACCTTCTCTATGCATGTGTTCTTTAAAATCCTCTTCCATGAATTGAACATCGCGGTTTCTCATATTAGCCGAAGCTGTTCTGAACACTTTCGGAGCTTGTTGCTCACAGAACGCGAGCGCTTTCATATTTGCCATTTCCTGGTCCAGTCTCGCTCGACCTTTGATCTTTTCTCGTTTTGACGGATTCCTAGGTAATGTTCGACCGCGCATACCTCGAGGCGGAAGTTGCGTAACCATCCGATAAGACGACGAGGATTTGACAACATCCGGTAACCCGAATCCATGTTGTCTGAGATGTTCACTTAACTGTTCAGGATCCATTCTGGTTCTCTTGCGAGTTGCGTAAGTTTCAAAGTCGTATTCTGAATGTTCACTTTTTGCAGCATTTTCAGTGTGTCCATCATTAACGTAATCTGCATCATGATCTCCATTCCGATGGTCCTGAAAGTTAAATGCCGGAGCGGACCGGATAGAATACGGGCGTATAGTCTTCGCCGACTTCCGGAGTGAATATGTCAGCGGTCTTGATTGGTTGATCATTGTGTGACCACGGAGTAAAGGAAATGGTGACCTCTCATTGGTTGTTTCTTCTTTCTCACTACCAATGCTGTCTAACTTCAAGCGTGCGTACATGTCTTGGCATTGCTGAATCTAAAATAAAAACAAAACGTCATAGATGCTTTATGATATGAATAATTACCATTGTTTCATGACGTCATAGAGATAAACAATGTTGGACTGACCTGATCGGGTGTTAAATTTGTAGCTGATTTGAACATGTGCTGTTCCAAATGAGCCCGTTAATCTCCAAGAAACGAGGACAAAGAGGAGCATGCGGGTAATCAATAAACATTTTAAACAATAATTAAAGAAATAATGATAATAATTACTTTGTCGAAGACAGTATCTAGACTATTAAAAGGCTGAATGAAGGCATTTTGGTTTAATGTGCAGCTTGCTAATATTTGTTCAAGGCATCATTCCTGTACATATACATTTGTGATGACCGTGTATTCAACTTTGATATCATTAATGGGTGAAAATGCTACTACTGTTGATTTATGGTTTATTTTGATATTGATTCTATCGATTCTATAGACATATCGGCTTAAAACTATAAAAGTTCAAATCTTCGCATTTAACTGTTTAAATACATATTATTCAATACCACGTAGTTTCAATCTGAGCGGAAGGCCGTACTTCGTGAACAGACGTATTAACTGTAAGTATTCATGTATAATTACAAGCAACAAGCATTACATTTGAACTTAATTGACGAAAAGTTTTATATCCATTCGGCCAATTGGTCGTCTTTCTAGCATCTTTTCAGGCGGTTAGGTGACAGTGTTTTCGGAGTAAGTTTAAATTACAATTATATATCCTATTCCGCAAGGAATTTCCTTTGTTTTGACATGGATTTATTGATATTTCAGAAAGGGCCATTGGCGCCAACCACAGTGATATAACGTGATTTTATCAGGTGCCAGTACAGTTCTCATCTGATTGCGAAAGCCGAGGAGGATTAAGAAAACAATGTATGCAACTAATCAAATGGCGACATGCGTTAGTTCGATGGCGTATTAGAGAATTTTTGGGAAATAACTGAAATAGCGAGTCCGTTTAACAAACAAAATAATCTGTTCTGTGATCATATATCTATGAAAGTAAAATCTATTTTTGAAATGCATCAATTATTATCTTCAAGTTTTCAATAACGATACAAACGTGCCACAATTTTAAAAGAAGTGTTTTCTATTTTTAGTCTATGATTAAACCTAAATTGCAGATGTTCTTTTTTCAATAGATTTATCTCAAATGCATTTCATTCATAATCTAGTTGAATTAAAGCAAATGAATAATAACGATGGCCTTGTGTTAATACGTCACTGTTTGTTAAAGCAGTTAAACTTGTAATTTTATTTATCCGGAATGTCGCAGACCCGTACGACTTTTTTCTGAATTGAAAATTTAATCAAACACAAACGATATCAATAACACGTCGTAAGTTAATGATTCAACAAACAGTCGATAATTCGTAAAAAATACGAAATGGCGAGATTAAATATTGATTTTATACAAGTGATCTGTCTATGAATAGAATTAATAGGTTTTTATAACTGCTGTTTGATCATCTATCTCAATCATTCAATAGTAAATAATGCTTGAAAATTAAATTAGTCATAGAAATTAGAATGTACAATCACGAAAATAATTTAAATTAAGGGCATACTCCATAACGAGTGTGAAAAAAGGCTGCAAAAACAGCAAGGATTATCGTATATACCTCGATAATAGTGTAAATTAACAATTAATTTCAAAAACTAGAATCAGGACAGGTGATATATTATTGGCCAATTTTGAGGTTCCGACAGGCCGCGAGTAGCCAAGCGGATTTCTTGAGAAAGGAATAAGAATCCTTCAGAGCCAGCTGATATTTAGTTTCTCTGATTTTACAAAATATTAAATACCTTCTTTGTTCAAAATAAATACAAAACTGGGTGTTTAAAATACCAATTTAATTTTTGGTGCCCATAAATAAGCCCTTCACTAAAGATTTGATACTTTCATCACCCCAATATATCCCCTGTCACTAAAGGGGTGTGTTTGTTTGATTGCATTCATAATAGATCTAAAAGAGAGCGTGAAGAGAGGTTCGCAGCAACCGGACAAGAGTATTCGAGAAAAAACATCGATACCACACAGGTACAGGGAGTCCTCCAGTTAAAATATCAAGGATAACCCATTGTATAGCTTGGCCAATTTGACAAGAGCTTCACCTTTTGATTAGCATAATTCAACAGTCGATATATTGCCTACGTTTACAACGCCAAGTGTATGTTTTCATAATCGGGGAGTATCACGAAGATGCTCGAGATGTAATACAAACAGTTAACTCAAATGCAAAATACCGATATCCCATGATTTGCTTGCGGAAATTGATATATTCAATGCAAGAACCTTATAGTATATTCTTGCATAAAGGTCGGGCTCAGGTCAAAATAGCCAAGCTATATGTCTGAGTAAACTATGTACGTATACCCGCTGTGTATGTTTGTTTTACCACCGGAATTGAAAAAATGAATGGTTGAATTCAAGTACCTGTTTATTGGATGTATTGACCTAGCTTCATAAGTCGAAAGGAAATGTACTGTTAAAACATATGAACAGCTTTCAAAATAGATTATCATTTAGCATAACTATATTAGGAACGTTAAGGTAGCATTCTTGTTCCATGAGCCGTTGGCAGCAATATGAGTAACACAGCTATATCCATGTACATTTACAGTGGGAGCTTTTCCGTTGTATGATAAGCACTTATTCTTTGGAATTTGATCATTGCGTAGCTCGAATCGTGGAACCCTTTTAAACGTACTTACACAAAACCTAAATATACGTTTACCTTTTAACCTTTAAAAATAATGATAGTTCGGATGACATCGCAAATGTGGTTGGGATTGCACGATCAATGTAACTGGGAATGACATGACGAATGTGTTCGAGGAGCCATGACTAATGTTATGAGATTTCATGACCTGTGTGCTTGGGATGACTTGGCCAAAGTAATTAGGTTGTCGTAACTAGTCAGTAGGGATACCATGGCCACTGTGGATGCAATGAAATGACATATGCGGTGGCTGACATTACTGGAGTGCTATGAATAACAATGCCAATTTCACGACAGAAATTACAAGGAGAACGAACAAAGCTTGATCCAAGATCAGCAGTGAGTGTAAACGTCTCTGGTGCGATTATTGTTGTTTTATGTTTCAAGTAAGAAAACTCCTTCAGTATTGACCTTCAATAAACAATGCCAATTTATTGCATTTACATGACATATTATGTTTAATCCCGAAACCAATCATGAATCTTTTACAATTCACTGACCCTGCACTCCATATAATCAAATCTAGCGTATGATCAGAATACAAACATAGCCGTTTGTTTGTTTAACACGAGTCTCTTTTGTCTGGTATGGTTTTCTGTGGTTTTCTCTAAGTATGATAAATGGTGTTTCGTCTTTTTCTACTACTATTAGGCCAATATGTCCACTATTTTGCGTTTGTATCATAGCACTATGTATTTCTATTTGGTAATTATATAGTGAACAAGGGAGCGACACGAAACATTGCACTAATTACATTGAAAAGGAAGACATACCCCATCGATTATCTTTGGATTTAGCGACACCCCTTCAGTTAACACCACATAACCATGCTATAATCTTTTAAATTGAACTTGTTTAACTTGTCTATTCCGACAAAAAACTGTGTACATCGCTTGCTTAGAATGAGAAGGTCGTATATACAAAGTATTATTTTGAGAAAACAAGAAAAACTGTCTGACAGTTACTCTTTACCAGGAACAGTCTAATCCGAGATTAGACCGTTCCTGTTTTTACTTATGGTAAAAAGTAGCCTTTTGATGTAGATTTCAAATTTGCATTTATCTTATAAGGTGGTTGTAAGTGGCACTTACGACCTTCTCATTCTAAGCCAGCGACATGTACATACACACATAACAACAACAGCTTGCATTAGAATGGCAACATGGTTCTCATATGTTTGCCAATATACTGGCTTAAGATGAAATGTAATCTACGATAGTTATACAGTTCTAATATGCTTGTTTATAAATGTTGTACATCATATTCACAAATATTTTGACAATTCTAAATCAGTATGTATCAACAATTTTAACAAAACAAAAACTTGGACAAGTGTCGTCTACTTGGTGACCGAATGATGGTTTTTAATTCGATTTGGTTACTACCAATTTTGCTAAATGTATGCCTTTGTTTGTTTTCTCATATGGTCATTGTTAGATAAGCATGCTGTTTTTTATCTTTGAACATAGGATAATCCATTTTCTTTATTTTCCAAACATTTACACGTTGACTGGTTTCGTTTACCAAAATACTGGTAGTTTTTGCAATCTATAAAAAGTTAAAAACGAGTCTTGAAAAACAGGACGTTCGGTGATGAAAAACTAAGAATGCTTTTACGTTTTCCTTCAACGTAATATAACAACGGTTATTCATTTACCACATAATGTGAACACAGTAACATAAAAGTTGATATTGGTCGGACTAGTTATGTATATAAGTATATGAATATCACGTTATCACATGAAGTGAGTTCTCATACAAATCAAATAATAAGAATATGATTCGATTATACAATGTAGTAATACGTAGAGTGTGATTTAATTAGGCCAGTCTATGAATATTTATACGTAATTAATAGTGTGAATATTCCTCAACTGAATGTACATAATTGTATGATGTATCTGTAATAGCAGAATACGTTTGTCCTGTTACATAAATCGCTGGCTTAGATTGAGAAGGTCGTAATTAAGTACAAAAGCAATGTTTTGAGAAAACAAGAAAAAAACTTTCTGAAAACATCTCTTTTCTTATAGAAAATCAACACTTTAAACTTCAGTTTGGTCAACATGACAACTTCCGATTTTCATTAAAATAGACACATAAGAAGCACCTTGTGATGCAGATTCCAACTAGGTATGATCAGTCTTATAAGGTCGTAAGTAGGACTTACGACCTTCTCATTCTAAGCCAGGGAATTGTTAGTCTTATACTAGGCGGTATCTGTTCTGTTCAAAGGAATTAAATAAAGACGATGTGACTTTAAAAGAACCCAATACTCACAGTTTGTCAACTGCTAATGAATATTCATAGATAATTATTATCATGATTATTAATTAATTAGTATAATATTATTTTATACGCACCTCTTCATTATAATAGTTCACGACCGGAAGATGAACATGTTTTCCGTGTATTGGCATGTTTATTAAGTTTCCATATTTTACAGCCGGCATTTCAGAGCTTCGTCTTTACAGATCAACCTCGAGTTATCTGATTCATCGAGTTCGAGTTATCCATGAATATATATGCCAATCACTCGATATTTATTTATTTCCCTTTTATGTAATTAATATCATTCCCTCAGGAAACACAGTCAACTTTTATATGTCCGTGAAATATTTTTGTAATATAAATGGCATAATGTTTCTCATAAAATTAAAATGTTACATAAATATTAGATTCAACTTTGTACAAATTCGTTCAATTTATGTCAATATGTCGTTCTGATTTCACTATTGAAACTTTTAAGAATATATGTCTATCCAGTTAATATCTTTTGATTTTAATTTCAACATTATTGAAGAATCAAATATCGAAATTCGGTAACATGTTACCAGTAGTTGACACACAGTGTACATAAAATGTACATAAAATGTTTTCAAAGTCTACAGAATAATGAAAAATCACTGTAATTTATACACAGAAAAATTGATACTTAAAGTCTGAATAGGTCACTTTAATCCGCTTCAACAACTTTGTCCATTTTCTGTTGAAAATTCCGTAACCAAGTTTAATTGAAGTATTGACATTTTCAAAATCTTTAGAAGCACTTTTACATTCGTTATATAAGGCTGATCATATCAATAACGAATCCTTTAAGCTATAACCTAAACAGATCATCTGTTCACAAAGGTATACTAAGTGCCCGTACTAGACAGTCCAAACCCTCGCCCTTACGAAATACTTAGGAAACAACGAGAACAATCTCTTTCCAAAACCCCCGTGCAATCAATCGATGTTAAAGTAATATCATATTCGTCAGATAAGCTTCAAGAAAATTCTCCAACAATCTTATATGGCTCGTTTATTATTGATAAAGTTAAGTATTTTTTGACAATCCATCGTCTTTATGTGTTGACACAAGAATTTGTAATGTAACCATCTGATAAAATTCCACCAAGGGACACATGTAGCCCCTAGTTAAGAAGATAACGCGCAGTATTAACTAAACTAAACACATCTGTTACGAAATATGGCCAATGTGATCCATAATTTCATTATTTCCGCAATCTTTTGATTAGCAAACAGTGGCATTTTTATTTATGCACTTGAAACACGCTACTCGCATCTTAATTTCATCGTATTTGACATTTATTGTGCATAGAAACTCGGCAATAATATTTTCTAATCGACCGAGGTAATGAAATAATCCATACGTTTTGAAAGCAAGATATCGGACTCCATTTTTTATGCTTTTGTTCATCTAATTTATATCAAATTACACCGCTTTTCAACAATTTATATCCGTACTCGGTAGTGTGTATTATAAATTTTCATAAAGGAGGTATATTTTTATTAACAATAGTTATTTTTATTATAAGTGATCAATATATCTACAGATTGTTGAGCATTCAACGTATCGGCTATCACTGAGGTTGTGAGAAAAGCATGTGTGTTTTGTAAGATTTTAGCAAAACTGCATGATACAAAATGACAGATCTTGACGATTAAAACCGCACTTGAAAACCCTTTAAAATGTAACGTTACTAGGACTTCAATTAAAATATAGTAAACAAAGCACCAAAGCATGATCCGTCTCGATAACCTTGTGGTAGAGTGGCCGCATCGACAGCGATTGGTCTCGGGTTCGATACATCGACATCCTAGTACCAAAGTCGTAGAAATAGTACTGATAAATCATCTTTGCTTGGTGCTTAGCATAGTTAGTTCTACGTAGCTGCTGGTTCACACATGACCTAGATAAAGTGACAAGTAGTCGCCATTTAACTAAAATACATTTTTCCAGTCGGAATAAAAACGATATTTAAAATAAAATGTAAGTGAATGATCTTATTTTGTCTTCAAGTAAATGTCGTTTTCAAATTAAACGTACTGGTATATTTACAGTAACTTTCACATTCCTAGACGGCGAACAAAATAAGCAGACAGATCTATGGCCGTCACTGGTCCAAAATGTTGGAACAATCTACCAAACTATCTCAAAGACATCAAAAGTGAAACCAGGTTCAGAGCATATTTGAAAACTTATTTGTATAGGCAGTTTCATCGGCAATGAGTGTGTGAATTTATCAAATGACTAAATCTATTTTCTAGAATTGAATGTTTTTAAGTGAATGTATATAATTGTGAAGCGCAATAGAATATGATTTCATAATTTTTGCGCTATATAAATGACATGTATTTGTATTATTTATTTGTATTTATGTATGACCTCCTTCTATTATTTTGCACTTAATCACAACATTGCATGATAGTATCCAATATGGACTACTATATTATCATAATCAGCCGTTTTAAGATGCTTCACATACTGAGTATGGAGATAAGATCAACAAAACCAAGTTTATATGTGTAGAATTGTGGATAGGTAGTACATTGTACATTGTATATCAAAATTATAGTTTTCAATTTCTGACCTCAGTTCAATGTCGTCCAGTTAATGTTCTAATTTTGGTTATTGAAATATTAAAACGTACAATGTATAATTTATGAATCATTGACAATACCGTACTATTTGATAAGCACACCCATTTCAAACCCAATACAAACTAGTACCTACTTCATCACAATATTAAACCGACGCTTATAAATCATAAAAGAAAACGATTCAATTTCAACTTGACTGCCTTTTGAATTGCTGAAGAAACGTATATTAATTCCTAATTATATTAACAAATGGGCTGTCTCATAAAGGGCATTGTACAGCCGCCCCCGATAATTGGGTAATATATTGAATATCATGATTTGAGTAATATTAAATTGCTGCTCTTTTCAACATGTTTAAGAGCTCAACCAATAGTGCCATACGCATCCACACCGAACTTGACACGTACAGGCAATTCACTAATAGCGTTAAACCTTTGCTAAATATTAGGCGATATTTAGCAGCAATGTGCTAAGATGTGTTAATGAGCATTATACTTTAACCGATCCCATTCCTAGGCAATTGCAACGGATATAATACTAAATAAAACAATCGCGCAATCCCCATGAACACACCAAATTGCAACTCAGCACTAATAAGTTTCAATGTGTTTGTGCCACATTTTGCCTGATATATTTTTGTTTGTGTTGGGTTCAACTCAATGGTTGTGATTAGTATTTTATGAATCCAACACAATATGAAACAACCTAAAGATCTTAAATATTTGAACATTGAAACGTGTCTTTAGGACGCATTATATATACCCTGACTCAAATAGATCACTTTAGAAAATATGGTATTACAAATGTAACTACATGTTTTGTAAATCTAATGAAATATTGGCGTAGCTAACATTCCTTGGGATTTCAGATCGAGCAATTGAAACTGGAGCCTAGACGGCCGGACTGAAGGACGCATTTGTTATGATAACAAATCTTGACTCAACCAGACAAGTGGTCCTGGTTACGTATGGGTTTAATATGCAAAAACACAATCATACTCAGTATAGGAGCCATGTATTGAATAGGTCGTCAGGAAAATCCATCTGATTGTAATAAATTGGCCATCAAACCATCCGTAATCGCCATGTCTTCAGTAATGTAGTTAAATATCAGTACAGAATATTTAAAACTGACGTTGTTCGTATGCATGTTATCAAAATATAAATTTTAGATTCACCCAATTATATCCAAATTAGTTCCTAATTAGATCAGTCGGTTTGGGTTGTATACATGTATGTGTCCCCTCCACCTAAAAATGTGATCTGTAGGTTCTCCATTGGTGTTAATATTAATTTAATCGTATGCTAACTTAAAAGTCTTTCAAAACATAAGCAAGAAGGTATTGCCAACGTTCGAATGGAGACTTCTCTCAGACAGTAGTCGTTTTGCCAATAATGCATATTTCAAGGAAAATCTTGCCCTTAATTTGGCCTAAAGCTCTTCCTATTTGCTAATAGGCCAAATACCAAAAAGTCGTGGGAGAGCCGTAGTTATTGTAAGTTTAAAAATCAGGACCTAAATGTCTAAAACAATCCAAACGTAAGTACTAAAGTCTGTTAAATGTTCTGACAAGATGAATCACTTAGTTTTTAATAAGTTATGAAATTATGAATAGTATTTCAGAAATAGATTTATTCGTGTGTATTATAGCCAAAATGTCAGGTGTTTTATTTAAAGATTAATCTAAGTGTGTTCCGATTTGAACTCCGCTGTCATTTTGATAAATCATATTCCAATATTATTTTGTACTTTAAATTAATAGTGACCTTTGAACATTTAGCTATACATTTCTGCACTTGTCATTTTGAAGGGCGGTCGAAATTATATTGAGCTCTGAATAGATATTTGTGAAGAGTCTGCATGAGTTTACTGTGTTTATAAAAACGTATATAGTCATAGTTGCATTTGTAATTAATACAAATGGTAGAAGCTAAGGACAATGGTGTCGAGCGCACGGGATGAATATCCCCAATTCGAAAGCTCACATTACCAGATCATTGCGTTAGTTTTGGTTATAAGCTACACCTACCTCAGTTTTATGGGGTTTTTTTCTGAATAAATACAACTTTGTAACAATTAATATCCTTGTAAATAGTTCCTAAAGTAGTCTCCTCAAGCATTATAGAGGCTCACAGGGAAGACTGGGCTTGCCCAACTGTGTTGCCTCTTAAAATAAAGTCGTGATAATAATTATTATTATTATTATTATTATTATTATTATTATTCAATTGCCCCGAACATTTTTTGCGGTTTTTGCTTTTTGACACATCTAAATTGATATTTCAACATCTTTAAAACACATTTACATTGTATTTCAAACACGGGCATAAAACACCTATCACTGGATAATATTTGCACTTAAATTCGCAATAAACATTTCAAAACAGCTTTAAAAATTTGTGAAACAGTATCAAGTAAATAAAGACACACTTGATAATTGATAACACTGAGATGTAATTGTTTTATCTGACGATGTAATGATTGAAATATCGTAAGACAAATAAACGTTTTAACACAAAAACTGTGTCCTCCGTAGCTCAATGGTTAGCGCGCTCGCCGCCTAATCCGGAGACATGAGTTAAAATCCGGGTGGGGGCACGTATATGCCTGCCATTTTCAGCAGCAAGCTGACTGGCAAATAAAGACTATGCTCGGCATTTTTGGCTACAATGGTAATATCATGATAATGTAAGCCTACATGTACTCCGAATACTGAGTATACGAGATAATTGTTTCGCTCTTGTTGATTTTCACAAAATCAACAAATATTGTTTATCGATTAATTGCATTGCCCTGTACTCTAGCACACTTGACCACATGTAATTGTATCATTGATAAAGACAATATAACAACGAAAAAAGTGTTTCAAATTTATATTTTTCTAGAATCTATATAAATTTTCAATTTTGCTTTTCGTTTTTTTTTCGTTTTTTTTTCATTTTTAACGATACAGTTACCTGTATTTTACCATGATGGTTGTGCTATTTTACACATTTCGGATAAATATACACGACCCTGCATGTACTAAGCGAACTACAAAGGTTTCACGGTCGTTACGTCTGATTTTGTATGCAGACATTACAAGGCAATTTCTTAGTACGGGTTAATTATTGTTATGTAGAAGGAAAATCAGAGTATGCCAAATTACTGCTACAGCTCATTGAAAAAAGATGATAAAAATGGACACAATAAGACCGTCTTTTGTAAAGAAAAACACCAAAACATACAAGCAACAATCAACCCATACAAGTACACTACCCATAAAATATACACGCTACCTGTTCTAAATATGTCGCCACGACTGGGATTCGAACCGTCTCCTTCTTCTTCTGGAACTGTGTCCAAAACACAGCAGATCGAAACAATGATCCCACATTTTTACGAACTTTGTCCGTTTCTTCTTCCGTAAGCATATTTAATGATCAAATTATTTCCACTGACTGACGTTTCATCTACCGCGATCCTACATTCATCAGGAACACATGGTGCACTTTAAATTGAGTGAGTTTAAAATATTCCGTCAGTCATATATATATACGACTCGTACACTGAGTTTTTACGTTATCTACGCATCACATCGTATATTCTTGCTCCGTCTTTTGTCATACTACTTCATACAAGTGATCAATTCGTTACCTGATACGCTTGTTAAGTAATTCGCACTCGTACGTTCACTTCACTTGTAACATTTCAAGTATCATCGTTTAAGTCAACAGTTTCATGACGAAACGTATCCAGGTAGCCTAACGCGTTCTGTCAATATATTTTACTTAAAAATCCAACTACAGTACAATGTAATAAATTAATCAGCTGTTAGGGTGCATGTAAACATCGCAGACTCGAGCATTAGGTAAAATTTGTCATTTTCGAGATGATACTTTGAATCCGTTACAAATTTCAAACGAGTATGAAAAATTTCAACCATTCAAAATTTAGATAGCTCGTTGTACCTTCCTACCTTTGCGCAATATCTTCCAAAAGTGCATTAATAAGTTAGCAATGAGTGTCAACGTTATGTACACTCGTCTTACAAAATTGCTAAATACATAAGTTCAACGATTCCATACTTTCTATATGATGAATACTGTCGAATAATTGCTAACAAAAGTCCAGAAAATAATTCCCAGCTACTAGTACTTAATCAAAACGACTCAAAAGTCCTGAAACTTCATGCAAAGTGTTACCATGTACAAACGTAAATGATTGCAGGTATATATTAAATAACACATGAAACCGCCATAATTCTGTCAAGTTCTCTTAAACTAAAACTTTTATTTGCTAGTTCCATTACAGCTGTTTAATTATTTGATTGTTGCCAACATAAATACTGACAAGAAAGTTTTATATAATTGACATCCATTTTCTCATTTTTTAAACAATCATCCGCTCAATACCAGAAGATTGTATCGCTAACTTATCTTAATTTCTCATCTGAATTATGATATTATCCGAAAAGCGTGTCACTTTCTCTTACGATTCGTTAACCTATTAATTAATGCCACAATTACTTTTTTTAGTAGTATCCCGACTGCTGACAGGAAAATTAGTTCCATACAAAATTATTTGCTCTGGTTTCAACTGTCAAAGCGGTCACAATACTTGCTTGTTTGAAAGAGTTAGCGTCCGCTTAGATCTTTCGTGCAATTAAATGTCTTTCGCTCAGTTATAGAGCCTAGTCCTCTCTGTATATATGACTCGACCAATGAAATCATACTATAACTGTCATCAATTCTATGTTCGTTAAAATGACAAAAACAATTTATAACACAAGTCACACGCCTACTTGTAAACTCGTCATTGCAAATAGATATTTTCATTGCCGTTCAATTAATAAAAATTGCACGTTACTGTCAAATGTTTGCTATTAAATCGTTTTCAACGGTTGAACCAGACCCCCATACAATGGACAATGTCAAGTCATTGTACGGGGTAACAGTTCTGTTACGTATTTTATATATGAATTAACGAATTAATGCCTTAACAGGTGGTGATAGTGTGGTCCTCGGTCTACAAAGATTTATGTTTGTTTTATGGTACATATATTTACATTATCCAATCATTTGCCAATCATCAGAGAAGTCAATGACCAGGCGCTGGGATGTACGTGGTTGATTCATCATATTATTGTTAACCTCAGCCCCGTGTGACAATTCAACAATTTGTCATACCGAAGCAATCTCAAACTATTTCCTTTTTGGAGTTTTATGTCTAAATACATGTTACCATTTTTCAGTTACGTCACAACCACTGTGCACGTCACAACCACTGTGCACAGTATCCTTTCACCGAGCCAAAACCTAGCAGACAGGAAAACCATTTTGCCTTAGCATGGAAGCATATCGCGGAAAACATTCACAATTTAATAATCGGAATTGATTGGAGAACAAACTATCTGGAGAATGACCCCGACATGGCGGACTAAATAGAAACGTTGCAATGTCTAATTTGTATGAATTGGATGTTTCCGTTCGATACTCGAACCATTCCTGAATAACAAAAAGTCTGAAATCACCTTCAAGCCACAAGGACGAGCCCCATATTTATATTCGGAATCCCCGTACTAATGTCCCGACCACAAATGCTTAGGTCGCTACGCCGGCGCGTCGCACACGAAGGATTAACAAAAACGTGCCATAGTACAAAACGCAACATGGAAACATCGAACAAGTTATCATCTCGTATCGTGTATCAGGGTTTAATGCGGACAAAATAAATACCTTACAATCGTTTTCAAATCATCGACGAATATCACATGTTACCAAGATTACCCGCGGTGTTGTTGGCCGACATTTTTTCTACTCGCGGAAGTGTTGGGTCATTATGGTAATCTATCATTTGTACAACGATATGATAAAGTGTGACAACGTGTCATTGCTCACAGTATGTTCTGACTTCCTTCAAAGGCTTAAAACAAAACACACGGTTCTGATATAGTTACTGCACGATTAAGTAAGAAATGACTGGTTGAGTAGTGCGCGCTTGGACCATACGTGCGTCATACAGCTTACGAAACCAAATAGACTTGAACCATTTTAAATTGTATATTTTACTCTTTTACATAAATAAGTGATGAATGTGTTGATTTTTAAACGGTCCATACTTGGTTATTTTTTTACATTATGTTTACTAGCATTTTTGTATCCATTGCATATTGTTTTACTCATGTCTAAATTGTGATGATTTTTACAGCACTTTTGAACGTGTAATTTACATGAAAAAAGGGCCATATAAATATGATATAATAATAATAAACAATAATCAAGAAACATTTAGGGAGCTAGAAGTTGAATATTTTAATACTGGTAGGGAAACGTGAGGTTGATCATCTGTCTACAGGTAGAGGTATGTCCTGCAACACATACATGAGAGAAATAGTCTCCCCTCGGCCCTCGAAGACACACGGACGTAGGTTTCCATTGGTAGCCAAATGGGCAGGGGAAGTTTAAATGTCAAAGGGTGTGTAAGCGGCTGAGAAGCTGAAAACAGCCCTCGACAATTGGTTACTTAACGTTGTTATGTTCTAATTTAGCTGGTTGAAGAGTCTTCACCAAGTTGAAAGTATGAAGACAATGTCGACATTGACTGCTGCATTAAAAAGTCGAAAAAAAACAGGAAGTACATATTCTGAGACGGTCGTTTCATATGTCATCAATGTAAAAATGTGTCGTTAATTGGTTCCGTGAGGATAAAACTTCAGTATTTGACACTACAATATATATATATATATATAATATACAATGTATAATGAAAATGAAAAAAGCAGTCACAACTTATGTCAATTTAATTTATTACGCAAACATGTTTTGAAAAAACAGCGTTTTCTTCTTCAGTGTGAAGTATTATAAGATTTTATCAGGTTTAATATCAGTGTGTTTATCTTTGTAAAACTTCCTCAATGTCGGTTTAGTTGTGATATTAGCGCGGTATATAAAGACAATGCATCTGTCTATCGCATTATAGCAGATATACCTATGATTTCGCTTTTCATTTGCGATAATGCCCCAGATAGGCTAAGAGTGGGCCCTGCAAATTTATTGGAAGAAGAAGGCCCATTTACTGATTTTCTAGTAGGCAGACCACAATAGTCCATCACAAATACATGCCACAGTGAAATACTCAACATGGTAATGGTATGAACTCTCTTAAAATACGGTGGTCCAATATATCAGGGTCTACGGAGAAGAAATGTTAAAGCAATGAACTAAAGAAACATTAGTTCGAAACCTTACGTAAAAACTCACCCATTGGGAAAAACATAACCTTAAACTATTACAGGCCCAGTCGAATAAAACATTAGCTAATACTCGCTGAGACTGGACAAAACCAGATCACCAAAGATTGCTCTTAGATGGACACCACCTGGAGAAAGAAAACCTGGTCGACTGGAGACAACATGACGGTAAACTATGGTGCAAATGGCCAAATACAGATCTAAGTGGAGAGAGACCATTGCAGCCGTATGTCCCAATCTGGACAAAGAAGAACAAGTAAGTCAGTACTACTCACATGTTCGGCGCATGTGTCAATAACAAAAGCATTCCGAAAATTTCTCTTTCTGCAGGTTCGAGATTTTGCGTGTTAACCAGAATAGAGAGATAGCACCGACGTACAAAAAAATTCTCCAGAGTTGTTAGTCCCTTGGAGATGAAATACTGTAAACCATAGCTCATTTACAGCGACATCTTGCTGGCTTAGAATAAGAAGGTCGTAAGTGCCACTAACGACCTTATAGGACTAATGCATGTTTGAAATCTGCATCATAAGGCACTCCTTACGAGCCTATTTTCATGTCAATCGGAACTTGCCATGTTGTACAAACTGAGGTTGAAAAAGCTTTTTTTAATAAGTATATATATAATTTTATAAGTAAAGAGTGATTGTCAGCATGTTTTTCTTCTTCTTTCAAAATATTGATTTTGTAGTTACGACCTTCTCATTCTAAGCCAAAATTTGCAAACACTGCATTGCCATTATCAGATACCTTTTCCATTACCTTCAGTATATTACATGGAAAGTTAATTACATAGATAAAGAGTTTCCTTCATTGATTTTCATAGTACCTCGGTACTAGAGTATTAATCAATGTGACTTCTCATTTGTTACAACTCAAAACTTTCGGAAACGTCTAGAAAATGCTGGAAAAGATAATTGCCTGATTACATGTTGTACGGTCGATGTTGACGGTGTATGTAGTCTGTCTAACATACCCTATGTTTGGAAAGACAACTCTTCAATCTACTTTTTTCATAAAATTATTTCCCTTAGCACCATCAAACATAAGAGATAATCAAGCCCAGAATAAAACTATCAAAAATTAAAAAAAAAGTTATGCTATTTGATTGCTAAAATATATTATTTAGTCGAGTGGCCAGACTAAACTATATGCGGCAAGAAATGATCACATGCAGATGCGTATGTGGGGACATGTTGCACACGTCAACACCATGTTTCTGTTGAAATGCCAATAGACGACCATATTTATGCACATATGCTCAGCAAAAGTATGTCCGCAAATCTTGGAGGATACTTTCCGCCACAAATGACACCATGCCATGGTATTGACAAATGTACATGACTGTGCCCAGATTTCGTATTTATACAAAAACTGTAGTGATCTATCTCCCTACTGAGACATCGCAAAATTTCAGCGTTGTTATCAAATATTTCAATTACATTAAATGCTATTGACTTACGGGACAGATGACACCAAATTCTATTAATGAGTATTTACGAAGCACTTCAGTCGTGCTTGGTGCGATACTGTTACATTCAATGGTACGTTAATTACGTAATCAAATACTGTGATTTACGACCATTAGATCATGACATTTAATTTAGTTTTAAGATAAAATTTAATTAACCAAACAGTAATTGATTTATGATACACAATTATCATTTTTGTTTAATTATTTGAACGGACCTAAAGTTAAGTCTCCCAGTGCAGATGAGCAGGGTATATCCAAGAGTATATGATTTAATGACGAACTTGGGAAATAACTAATTATCCGGTATACTTATATCTTATTTTCTTTGGAATTTTGTTTTCTTGGAAACTAATGAACATGCTTTAAAAAGATTTCTACTTATTTACAATTCCACGGATCGTGGGCTCGAGAGTTATGTCTTAATAGCCACGATTTGAGATTCCAGTTCATAACGGCTGTGATGTTTACTTAACACGCCTAATTATAATTCCCGGAACTCCTTGATCGAGTCGAAGCTTTGAGTCAAAATATCGATCACTCTGTGTAAGTTTGGAACCATCAAACGGACAGTAAGAGGGAAAGGCTTGCACAATCTTGTACAAATGCACATTCTTAAAATGGTTACCCAGTATTGAAATCAGTTACCTTAAATACGACGACAAATTAGATATGGGCTTGATGTAAACTTGATACTCTATTCTAACTGCTTGAAACAATGTATTTTTAAAATAATAGTCGTGTGTCCATGATAATTTACAATTATCTAGACTAATATTTATCTAATGATAATGAATCCTACTTGAAGCCCTCACACTTTCGATTCACTCAGGTTATCTGTTATCTGATAACAATGACTTTATTTTAACTGAAGACAATTGTTATACTGCAGATAACATTATCAAATACTTTATTGTATCGAACTAGAAACAATAAACTAATTAGAACGCGTGTCATCATTGTTGACAAACAGTTCGTCTACTGTAGTATTCAGTTAGTTATTAATTTCAAATGAACTGCTTTTATGAGTAAATTTAATTAAATAGTAAACTGGAGCTATGCGTGTAATAATTCAAGGATGTGTTTTGTTCTGTGTCATTTCGACTGTGTCCAGTAATAAATATAGCCACTACTATGGTAAGTACATGTATAGGTTAATACAAATTTTGGTCGGTCTCGTCACATAGATCTAGCCCATTTATTATCCCCCCGTCATTGGTGGGAGAGGGTCGGGGAACCAGATTGAGATGTTACACTAAGCTTACCATCCTTATGACTTTACCCTTGACCTGGTCGTAGTTTGAGTAAGTAGAGGGAAAACCAGCTATTCACAAGGTAGAACCTGCCTGGACCAGTAAATAAAGGCGCTATTATTTTTTATATGTAACTGTAGCTTAGAAAATGTGTAATAATATTGGGGTAAAAATCCCATTACCTAGCGTTTCGTTGGTGCATATAATAAATCATTGTATTAAAATATGTTCAACAGAACACTGTATAACTCTGTATTATTTTAAAACCACATCGATTTCAAGATAATGATACAGCTAATTTTGGATCACGTCTCCTATTCTCATTAGAATTACTTGTTCAGTTATATATTTTTACAGCAAAAGTCTATGTCACTGACACGATAAAGATTTTATACAAACAAATAACTTCAAATTATTCACATCATATCTTAGACCTAATTCAAACTTTTGTAGCGCATTCAACTACATACATTGTATATTTCAAACACTAAATGTATTTCAAATGTTTCCAAACTTTTCAGAGAATTCGACCTTGACCTTACACAACGATACAGTCACGTGGGCAACAGCTGCAAACGCTTGTAATGACACGGGTGCATCTTTCCTGAATATATTAGAAAATGATCCGAACATTCTTGGTGAGGCTAAGCGCGCGGCTCATTTCCATATGGATAGTTCCGGTTGGATCGGAAGTTACGTGACGTTTGACGTTGATTTCAGTCCGGGTAAGTCAAAATACTGTGTGTTTACGGTCGTGTACTCGTGTATGCAATTTGGTTACAAAATGTAGGCCTAAAAAGCACAGCATTTAACCACCATGTATACATGTCATAAGGCACTTTTTATCAGCTTATATCCATGGAAATCGGAACCCTAACCCTAACATACAATCGGTAAATGCAACATAAGAATAATCAACTGGAAAAATTGCTTCGCATTTGGTGAGACAATGTTGTATATCAGAAGTATGTGGATAAGTTGGTTTTGTTTCTACGACACCTGGTCGCCACACAGGCTTGACCATTCCTGATAAAGTGTGTAGACTGAACTTAGATAGAAACACTTATATATGTACTAATATAGCAAAAAGATGTATGCTTACCTTCAGTCCAATGGATCGTCATTTAAGGCATCCGCTGTACATAAAAAGCTTGTACCAGCGATATTGGAGTCATTTTAAGACAACTCGTCAGTCTCACAACCATGCTAGTTGGCTCAATTACCTCCCTTTCATCATACAAACCAGATCTAAATACGATATACACACCGTTAACATAACATTATGTCTGTAAGGACGGGTGATAAGTATAAGAAATCGAAAAGTTACCATTTATAAGTCTATTTGTATATTACAAAACAGGTAAAAACTAACCATGACATCAGATATGAATACACAAGTAATACGAGTCCGGTAAATGTATACATACTGTATTGGTTAAAACCAACCTAAAAGCTGGCTTATTGTAGACAACTGATTTATTTCCGTTTCAGATTCTGATATCAACACGATGGTGGAGTTATGTTTAGGCATGAGATTCACATCGGAGAATTCTGAGGGGGAGAACTTTCACTATGTCTACGATATCATGGCAATCAATTGCACTCAGAACCTTTTCACCGTGTGTAACGGTTAGTTGTCATTTATTTGTGTATATTTTGTTATTTACCCAGAATCTTTACATCGTGTGTAACGGGTAGTGGTTATGTTATCATTTACCCAGAATCTGTACAGTGTGTGTAACGGGTAGTGTTTATTTTGTCATTTAACGAGAATCTTATCATCTCGTGTACTGGTTAGAGTTTATTTTGTCAGTTATTTGAGAATCTTTACATCGTGTGTTACGGGTAGTGTTTATTTTGTCATTTATTTGAGAACCTTTACATCGTGTGTTACGGGTAGTGTTTATTTTGTCATTTATTTGTGAATCTTTACATCATGTGTAACGAGTAGTGTTTATTTTGTCATTTATTTGAGAATCTTTACATCATGTGTAACGGGTAGTGTTTATTTTGTCATTTATTTGAGAATCTTTACATCGTGTGTAACGGGTAGTGTTTATTTTTGTCATTCAACCAGAATCTTAATATCGTGTGTAACGGGTAGTGTTTATTTTGTCATTTATTTGAGAATCTTTACATCGTGTGTAACGGGTAGTGTTCATTTTGTCATTTATCCAGAATCTTTACATCGTACGTAACGGTTTTATGTATATTTTGTCATTTATTTGAGAATCTTTACATCGTACGTAACGGTTTTTGTTCATTTTGGTATTTCGGAGATAATCAACGTTTTTGTTTATGGTTTATATAAAGGTTTCGCAATGCCGAACAAAATGTTGCACAAATGATTAAAACATGTCAGCTAATCGCTAGGGCAGGTTAATTGTTTCTGCAGCTAATGGTTTGCCATTAGCTTTATGTGTGCAAAGGTATTTACAGCTTTTATGTTCATACAGTATTTCAATGTTTATGTACCCCACACATTGTGTAGTTCAGCTTTTGTAGTTGAAACCAGGTTTTGTCAGCCTTTGGGCAGCTGGGCCTTTGATTTTAGAACTTTTGACAGCTGACATTTGGTCTCTCAGTGATTCCAGTAAGTTTATTTTCTGGTTTAGTTAAATATAGAGCAATGTGTCATATAATTATGGTATATGATGTTGTTGTTTTTTTATGCTCGTTTGTTGAATTTTAGTGCTGCCTGTCCTGTACGGTTTTCTATCATTGTTTTGTAACTGAAATATTAATGCATGTCGATCATATCAAATGTACAGCAGATAATTGTTCTTTTTCCAGATTCTAATACATTGAATTTTTATTCTAAAACGGCAACCACCCGTCAACATGCATGTACTACGGACGGTGGGCTATGGACTCCGCCGATGACGATTTATAATATAGCGGATGGCATGACAATTGGTTCCGGTAATTTTTCGGGAAGTAATAATATTGGTGATCTTGTTGGAAATACTTTCTGGATCAACGGACATCTTTCAAAAACCATCGATCATTTACCAGGTAGGAACATTCTTCATAGTACATGTATAATATATATTATGTTGTATGTATAATAAAATATATACAACATCAGCCACAAAGTCATTGAACACACAGTCTCCAGTCGATGTTCACATATTAAATTCTAGATGATTTTGATATTGACTACCACGGTTGTTAAGTGGTCATGGGTCCTAGTCATGGTCATATGGGCGAGCTAATAGCACCAATAATTATATGTATTGGACTATACATTATGGCGGCTACATGCTGGTGTCCAAAAGTAATCCAACGAACCTATAACACTTTTATTACGTATGCAATTTTCAGGTACCGACGAAGCGAGAATGTTTTTAGATCTACTTTGGAAACTTTTTTTTCAGTTGAAGAAAATACTCGTATTTTACAATGTGGTTACATCGCAACCAAACAATCAAATATCAATTATGTGGATTGTAACCAACAAAAGCCATATATCTGTGAAACTGGTAGGTACATTATTATATCATGCACATCTATTTGTTGGAAAGACATGCAGTGTTAAAGAGGCATTCCCTATCACATTAAATGATCTAAATGTACAAAGCACTATCAATTACCATAATTTGTCTGAAGAAAGTGTGCGCAAATATGTCTCAATAATGTCAAAAAAAATATTTAAATCACCAATAATAATTTATCGCTTCCAGCGATTTATTATTATGTGGTCAAAGGGAAACAACTCGTGACTATTTTGACTCGTTACGGAAATATGTTTTCATTCTTTTCACAGTTATTAGTGGGAGCTTTTTGTTGAAAATTTGAGGAGTTTAAGCATTTTATGTATACTATTCCTGAATCGATTTAAACGATCAAAGTTATAGGAAACGCCTCTTTAAACAGTCGTCTCCTTGTTTGAAGTCGTAAAGTTTTTGAATAATAAAAATCAATTTTCCGGGGCATCATTATTCTGCCATATTACCAATAAATCATGGCACTGGTGCTGCTAGTGTTGTCGTTGTGAATAAAATTCTATCATTGCAAAGACCATTAATTTTTCCATTGATAGACAAAGCATAACCAAAACGACATCAACAGAACCCACTGTTTAGTAAGATTATCTAAACTAACGTACACATCCGCCATTTTGATTTGATCACTGGAGTTATCGATAAATTGGATGCTACCTGACCTAAACTACTGTAAGATTTAGGATAGGGAACCAGATTAGAAAGTTAATTCAGTATTTTTAAGGAGTTCTGAAGATTCCGATCGACATACAACTTACGGAATTTATGAAATTAAGAAAATAATAATGCGTATACAGTAAAGTTCCGCTAATAAGACCACTTTGATGATTTTGAAATCATGCAGATTTTTGCCAATTTAAGGTATCAAAGTATAAAATTTAGAACAAATAAAATAAGCTAATAAGACCGATTCGCTATTAAGACCACATTTTTGACTGGTCTTATTAGCGGAACTTCACTGTATTATGGTTTGCTGTCATTCATGATAGTCATACAAACAAATACTTTACTGTTGTTTTGATGAATTGGTTAGTCGTGTCTTGATGCTTTGCTGTGTTCTAGTATATGCTGTGCTGAAAAATAAGGAATATTCATATTGTTTACGATCTTCATCGATTGAGTGTGTATATTTCATTAGTCAACCACGAGTCCCTGCTAACGACACCAACGACAGCAAATCCAGACAATTCTACAGAAACAAAACAGACTCCGTCGCAATTAGTGACGTCATCAAAAGTCGGTATCTATACAGGGGCAGGGGTGGGAGCGGCTGCTTTTGTTGGAGTGTGTATAGTCGCCGTCTTGATGTACAAACGAAAGAAAAATAAAAGGTACTATAAAATTATTTATTTATTTCTTTGAAATATCTGCATATTTTCAACCCCATAATATGTGATTGAAAGCATTGGTGATGCCATTGCCATTCTTTATGGATGTAGTACACAACTACTCATTTGAACACCCATTATACTAACTACTTATACCATTACACACCTGAATATATATGATAAATGATCATTACTGGTCAACTTTTCAAGGAGTCGTGAGTATTATATGTTTTATTGATAATTACAGGGATGACTAATTAACTCTGCCTATCACCACCCTCAACCCAACCAATACACTGAATGACGAATGAAACAACCAGTCACCATACTAGAGCCAACCAGCAACCAACCTGACCAGTTAACCAACCTGAACATGCAATTAACCCGATCATGCGACGCCATCCAACCAAACCCAACCAAGCCTTACACAAACTGAAACCCTCCCATCTCAAACCTTACCACCATAAAACCAAAAATCCAATCCAAACCACCCATGGCTACTACATAACACTGACACAAACAGCATTACTCCTCGTACTATAAAAAATCTCGTGTGTTGTGTATAGTCTTCTCTTGCACGAATATTTACTATAGTGTGAAAGTAATTCAAACAGCATTGCTTTTATCAATAAATCAATTAACACACTACTTATCATCTGCAAAAATTTCATAGTTTCAAGATACAAGTACAGCGATTTAAATATTGCAAAGACTGGTTCTAGCTCGATGCCAGACGAAACCTTTTGGAAGTTTAAGACTAAATAATGGAGTTACACGTTCTTGTATGTTTTCATGCTAATAACTGATTGCTAGATTATATGACCATAATAACTTTTGTTCAAAGACAACTGGTATATCAAGTCATGACTAGTGTTATAACAATGTATGGGTTTGCTTTCAGTGCAAAAGAGTCAAACGAGGACAATAATCTTCCCAAAGGCGGTAAAAGTTTCACAAGACCCAAAGCACCAAATGCAGAGAATAGTGACATTGATTATCGCATTTCAACGTATAACAAAATTGATATAGATCAGTTTGAAAAATCACCAGAAAGTGGGAAACGATTTGATCACCAGAGTCAGCAAAGTGGCCCTAGTAGCATCGCTTCAAGTGCTGACTTTGTGTACGCCATGTATGACCCATCACGTAGAAAAGGTGCAGTGACCTTGCCCTCTTCAGCCGCCCCTCCAAAGCCAGCAAGATCACATTCGGGATATCTTACCATGGACGGAAAGCACTCGGATGATTCGCATTATGACGTATTGGAGAGCGCCGGAAGTACGAAACGTGGATCTCACGAGCGTGAAGCTCTCCCGGACACCGATGATAATGTTAACGACTACAGTATGACAATGGAGGATGAGCAAGAATCGTTTTACGATAGTACAATCATTACAAGACATCCGAGTCAGAAGGCGCTTATAAACAATAACTATGATCACGTGACTTTAAATACGGATCCGGAAATGGATCGTAGCATCTGTAATTCAATGACATCATCTGGGTCAGCTAAACGACCTGTTCCATTGCCAAGATCCAACCCCGGCTATGAAAAAGTGAATGAAGACAGCATAAAATAATGCGACCCCCAGCGGCATGTTGGCCGCTGTCAACGGTAGAAGTGGTTTAACTATGTTGGCAAGTTTTGATGATTACTTTTTAATATGCATGGGAGGTAATCCGTTGTGTTTATCCCTCAAATGGGTAATACACATGCATCAGATTCTATAGATTTTTATCGCTTGACTCAAAGTTAAACCATATTCCGAGGTACTGGTAATATAGCTCATTATGACCCTTGTCTGCCATTATGTTTTATTTTACAGTTTTATATTAATTGACATAATGATTTGTTTCACACTCAGTTCAACAGTCACCCTCAGCGTACTTGCACAATGTATCATGATGTCTTATTGTTGTCTATGTTGATCGTTGTTGTTGTTTGTTATTATTGTTGCTATAGTTGTTGTTGGTGATGCTGGTGTTTTGTTGTTGTTAGTTACATATTGCTCTTAACGAAGATGAAAAGTCGGCATCATTTTATGATGAAAACTATAAATTTCTTGTTGGTATTGTTGTTGTTTGTGTAAATATGAATTATAGTATTATAAGTATGGTATTTTGTTGTCGTTAGTTACATATTGTTGATAACGAAGATGGAAATTTGGTATAATGGTATATAATGAAAACTGTAAATTTTCTTGTTGGTGTTGTTGTTGTTTGTGTACATAATTATGTAATATAGTATTACAATGTACATGTATATGGTGTAAATTGCAATATAGAACTGGACCTGGTTATCTATCGAGTGGTAATCGGTATTGTACTGTAAGAACGTTCTCACGTCGTGTTGTGGTGTTTCTGATTTCTGTGCTCGGCTGGTTGGTTGAGTGCTACCTTCCCTGTCGGATTTTCTCATACCTTTTTTGTAAACATACTTCAGTAACACATTCGATAGGACGAATATTCATGCGGTTCAGTCCAATAATTACACATTTTTTGTATGGTTAAAATAAAACATGGATACGAAAATGGGTTATTTTTATTTCTATTTCATTAAACAGTATCAATGCTAAATTGTGTTAAGTGTTCTAAATGTATGTTGGTCACCCCGTGTCTTTAATAAGTTACCAACTATTTATCAGGATTGTTATCATCAGTTCTATCATCCCTTGACGTTTTAATTCGCTGGCTTAGAACAAGAAGGCCGTAACTACCAAATCGATATATTGAGAAAACAAGAGAAAACTGTCTGTAATTTACTCTCTACCTATGGGAAAACACGTTTTTAAAACTTCATTTGGTCAACATGACAATTTCAGATTTTCATGAAAATAAGCTCATAAGAAGCGCCTTGTGAAGCAGATTTCAAATATGTATGAGTCTTATAAGGTCGTAAGAGGTAGTTACGACCTTCTGGTTGTAAGCCATCGATATACAGGTACAGACGTTATAAGAAGACACAGGCTTGATGAATTTTAGTCTACCGGGTACATGTACGTAAAACTATGACTGCAGATTGCATAGACACGAAGTTGTATTGATAAAATCATATATACTCGTACATGCTGTCCATGTTGTAAGCTATTGTTGCGGCGCTATTGGATGCTCTGTGTCAGTGTTTTCTTTTGTCTGGTTGGATATAGGATCAATATATTATATTTTGTCACTAGGTCAATTAGATTTACACATTTCTGATTGGACGTGTTAATGCTTAATAAAGAGTGTGGTATCAAATGGCATAATAGGGCGTAAAAACTAAAAAGCAAATGGGGTTGCGATCTGCTCATACTTAAAACAGCTAGAGCTGTTGCCATTCGGCAGACTAATATACCACCGCCAGCAAAGGCCCATAAATGTGGTAAAAATAATCGCAGAGCAATTTTGTTCCTTTATGCACATATACAGGTCAAAGCAATGGTCATCTGTGAAAGTTCGAAAGAAATTTTGTAAAAAATGTTGATGGAGTTCGTTCAAAAATAATTACACATAGTACAAAGTGACTAAACAAAAGGACAATAAAGATTATACATGGACGGACGAACTGATAGGCAGACTGACGGGCGGACGGAAATTAAGCTGAGTTCAGTATACCCCCTTACAACTCGTTAAGTGCGGGTGTATAGTAAGTCATACAATTACCAAACATTTCTCGATGAGAGCCCCTGCTCTCTCATTCCTCATTCATTGCCTCGGTCTTCACAGTGTTAGACTAAGTGACTCGTAGTCTAAAAATGTCAGACTACGCACCTGGTGCATGAACTGATACCAACTAATATGACCCGGTCAAAAAAGTAGATGAATATAAACCTAATTAATAACTTGTTCTACTTAATTGTTCTGTGATTCAATAATTTGCCTTCTGCGTCTTGGTGACGTCACGTGACGTAATAATCGGACCAATCGAAGCTGAAGTTACGACATTGATGTGGGCGTACATTTGTTGACCGATCTGACAGCCTGACATTTGATGCTTTACTTCGCTATTACATAAAATAACGAACAGACACAAAGTGGTTACCTGTGCTTAATGTGTAATTAAGTTCATGTATATGTGAGTTTTTTGGTGAAAGTTCGGTTGTAAAAGATGCTAACAACGTCTACTCGTAGATGCAGCGATGTTGTCGTAAATGGACAAACTAGTAAAAGGATTAATGGTAAGATTTCATTATATATTATAATATTTTAGCAACTTTCTCATGGCTTATTCCTATAAAACCGTGGCTACCTATTGATTCCGCGGCAATGTAAATAATGAATTTGGCGAAACAGTGAGGGTCCGAATTTTCATGGATTGAAACATTGGTCCGATTTGTGCAAGAAAATGCAACTAGAACAGCTGAAAATCCTTACTTGAGCCTTAAAACGGTATTATTTCACCGATAGTCCGATGGTATAGAAGTTTTGCAAACACGAGAATACTTTTTTCACATTGCTTCATTTAGTGACAATTTTTCGGTGAATTTTAATCAGCCTCCATTTTTGTTGCATCCTCTGACCTTCACCTGGGAACCAGCTTCCAAATCATGCATTCTGTTTATGAAATTGATTGCCTAAAGGCTATTTTTAGAACAGCTAAATTTAGCCACGTTTTCAATGGGAACTTTCTGGAATATTTTATGCTGAAAGTCACTTTGTAAAACGTGCGGGGATTTGTAAACAAACTTGTTTACTATTAATTTTGGAGTTGGACTGTGGACCACGATAATACAAGAATAAGGCATACCTACCTGCATATCCATCGTAATTACGAACTTATTGGTGTTCCGAAAGTTTGCCGGAAAATGCTCTTAATTATTTATAACATGGCCAAATATTGCTCAAATTTGGTAAAACCGTAATAAAGAGTTGTACTAAAATAAATTTAAAACTTTAAATACGTCAAAACAACCGTAACGTTACTATAGCTAACGTCACAATGACGTCAATTCTTTGGACAAGTATGCAAACTATGGTGTTATAATTTATTACCATGCGTCTTGGTTATTGCGAAGTCATTAGTCCAAGTTACTGTGGGATTCGTACCTATGTTATAATGCGCCATTCCCTAGAAATATAAAGTACACACGCATTAGACCAATCGGCTATCAAAATACTCCATAAAGGCTCGGGCAAGTAACAAGTTTGACTAGATCGAAGAGTAAAACGGTATGTTTATTATGCCTTGGTCCCACTGAGCATATTTTGCGTCAGCGATGTACTCCCGATTTAAATAAATTAGCTTCTGGAGGCATCGGGAACAGGGATATCGAACTTCCCCAAGACAATGAGAACACTTTCCCTGATGCCTTCCGATGCACGATTTTTACTTAACCGGAAATACATCGCCGAGGCAAAACAATCAAAGTTGGACCTAGGCATTAGTATTACAACACTGTCTTCGTGTATACTAATTAAAATCTGACACTTGTTTACAGCCGCCTCGGGGCACAAATGGCGCTAAATTTGAAATACAGTAAAACTTCGTTATCTCGAGGAATACTCGGGACAGCTAAAGTGCTCGAGATAAGCAATGTGCTCTAAATAACCAAATGGCATGTATTGATAATAAAATGGATACTCGAGATAGACCGGGTGTTTGTCATATCGATGCTCGTCATAACGAAGTTTAACTGTAATTGGTAGTTTTGCTTCAGGTGATGGCGGGTTTTGGAGAAAGCGGCGGAAATCGAGTGTGGCGTTGAATGATATGGTTGCCGCCATGATACCAGGGGCCAAAATGGATTCTAAGGGTCGTGTTATGATCAATGTGGCATGTAATAAGGAGACGGTTGTATTCAATATAGGAGGTGTAATATTTGAGACTTACAAGTAAGAACAGTTACAACTGTTATTTCATTTATATCTCTATATTTTCAATATCAATAAAATAACTGAAATATGCTACAAAAACACTTCATAATTTCATATGCTTATGAAGCTCGAGGAAAGAATGTCGTGCATGTATGCAATCGGAACTCATTGGCGTTTATTTTTCTCAGTTACGGAAATGCCCGAGTAGTTTCGATTGACATGTTTGTTGTTCAAATTCGATCAATTTGGGCATGTCAATTTCCTTTTAATTCTGGACATCACGCTCGGGAAATTCTTGATTCTATGTCATGTAAAGTGAATTCTTATTTCTTATATAATACAACCAGATAGCGAAACCATGACTCCCGCGCACTATGAGTAAAAGTTGCTTTACCACCGGGAAATTAGGAATATAGTAAGTTTTTATTCATATTGTAGATCGACCCTGTATCGTCTACCAAACAGTCCTCTCGCTAACGACCAATTTCTACAAGAACACTACAGACCTAAAAAGAAGGATTACTTCTTTGACAGAGATCCGGACATTTTCAGGGTAAGTACGATCTTATAAATATCACCGCATTAGATATATTGTGTACGTGTAGCTCAAGCTAATTTTTGATTTTCGTGTTCTGTGTTAATATCTTCACTCAATAAGATTATACAGAAATGAACTTCGGTGACTTACTTACTTACTTAGTCCCCTTCGCACTCTTCAGTGCAAAAGACTTCGACAGCTGCTCGCCACCTACATCTGTCTTGGGCCTATCTCTCTGTTGTCATCCAGGTAGTTCCCATCATCTTCATCTCTGTCTCAACTGTTCGTCTCCATGTTCCTTTTGGTCTCCCTCTTTTTCTTTGTCCTTGTGGAGTCCATCTGACAACTGTTCCCGTGTGTCTTGTATTGTTCATTGTCATGGCATGTCCTAACCATCTCTATCGTCTGCGTCGTATCTCTGTATTTATATCCTCAATTCCAGTTCTTTCTAGATATAATTTGGGACCAATTTTAATGAAGCTTTATACAAATATTGAATGATATGACGGGTGCATGACAACTTGAAACAAGACAAGGTTCACTATTCTATTTCTTAGCTGTTAAACTTGTTCTATATTTTGCAACTTTGCATCTTCATGCAGGATTCGTTCATATTGTACGGCTCGATCGCTTATTTAATATAAGGGAGGTAACTCACAACGACTTAGTTTTAGTCAATCACAGTTCAATCCCTTGATACTAACGACTATGACACCATTTGAACTGCCACAGTCACCACAATACTGGTGATGCAGTGAACTCGTCTCGGGATAAAAAAAAACTACGTTCATTTTGTTGTATTTCCGATAGGCATAAGTCTTGAATGGGTGCATTATTAAGTAGGGGACCTTAAATTAAACTAGCTATCGATCGACCATAGAAGAAAACATCCTATAATAGCCAGGTCCTACCGGTATCGAACCTTCCATCAAAAGATGGATGTCTAAACCACGGTGCCTTTAATTAATCGAATATTTTTGCATAGTTCATATTATTCACAACGCAGATTTTGAAATGCGTCGTATAAACTAGTTTCGTGTTTATACAATTGCAGGCCACCCTAAACTATCTACGTACCGGTGAGCTCCATATTCCATCTTATATATGTGGACCCGCGGCGAAGAACGATCTCGAATTTTGGGGTGTGAAGCCAAATAAGATAGAACGATGTTGCTGGACGAACTATAATGATTGGAATATGACGTTAGAGGCATTGAATCAGGTATAAATTCCACTGTGTACGTCTTTAAGTTCTTGTTTTACCATATGTAAAGAGTGATTTTCAGACAGACTTACTTGTTTTTTTTTCAAAATATTGACTTTGTAGTTACGACCTTATCATTCTAAGCCAGCAATTCGCAATGCGGGGATAGTCATCAACTATATTTCGAAAACGTTCCCTCGTAAAATAAATGCTTATGTTCATTTGTATGTTATTAGACAGATGAAGAGGGATTTTATGGGGATATTTTCACTTGTATTTCTAGCTAGATATCGACAGGAAAGGGTCCATGATGGCGGACGAGATGGAAAAACACAAAGACCCTACATGGTGGAACGTCAACCAACCTAAAATATGGAACCTCGTCAGCAGGCCAGACTCCTCTTCTGTTGCTAAGATCTTTGGGTTCATTTCGTTATTCTTTGTGATATTTTCGATCTTTTCGTTCATTGCGGGTACTACTCCAACATTCCAATACAAGAGGAAAATTACAACGAAAACTCATAACAATTTGTCCCATACGAGCAACTTCACTACTGTAAGAGCGGAGTCTGTTGCGTACACCACCGCTAACGGAAGTTTACAGATTATTAAAGAAACGAACGCAAATACAACGGAACGGTGGGTGTTAAACAAACATTCGTCGCTGCATTATATAGATATCGTGTGTCTCGTGTTCTTCACAATAGAGTACATAGTTCGACTTGTGTTTGCACCAAAGCGGTTACAGTTCGCCATCTCTGTCATGGGAGCCATAGACCTCCTAGCAATCATTCCTGACTTCATCGAAATTATTGTCTACGTAGTTGAACCGGATATGATTGACGACTCGTCTATTGCTGACGTGATCACTATGTTTAGAATCGCGCGCGTGTTGAGGATCTTCCGGTTGATAAAGCACGTGCCGGGACTATGGATCCTCGTGTACACGTTGAAAGCAAGTGTTGGTGAGCTCGTGCTTCTCTCGTGTTTCATGATGGTCGGAATTCTTCTGTATTCATCGTTGTTATACTTTGCTGAAGAACGCGATAACATCGAAAGTATTCCGCATGCATTCTGGTGGGCGCTTATAACCATGACAACGGTTGGATACGGTGATATGTTTCCAAAGACAGTCCTTGGCAAACTGGTTGGATCTCTGTGCGCTATGTTTGGCTTGCTCATGGTCGGGTTCTCTGTACCAGCCCTTGTGAATAATTTCATGCTGTTTTATAAGCATTTGCAATTCGCTCTTCAGTCGGAGAAGGAGAAAAGGCTCCAAGCGAAGAGGGAAAGTGAGCAAAAATTGATGAGAAATATGTTTATCGGTAACCAGTTTAAGATTGATGGTATTAGTACGCTGACAGACGACAACGATAATACGACACAGGAAGTAGCTCCAATCTTGACCAGTCCACATGGAGACTCAGAAGGAGAATGCGTGTAACGCGGTATTGTTTCAAATAATTCTAGTATCAGGACAGTTCCGCACATTTTAAAAAATAAATCAATTTGTAGTGCAAAAAATGCAACTCTTGATACTTGTTTCAAACTGTATTAACTATTAAGTGCACGACTTGGAATGCAGCAGTCATTTAAGACCGCCCCTCGACCCTTAGTAAGGGGGAGGGCGATTTTTATTCATGATTTTTCGAGCCCCTGGTAAGATCAGGGCTATGCAGAAGGTAAAGACCCCGACAATTGTTCCCGTCCTAAACCAGTGAAATGCCTTGGCTTTATTTCCCGCTTTCATGACACGAACAAAAATACCCGGCAGTGAAGGGACACCGGAAAGGTACAAACAAGAGACTTATGCACTCGCTATCCATGTGGTAGGGGTGAGGTCTCAATTGACCGATACATAACCATGGTCAATACGTTCGGTCACATTCAGAAATACGCATGCGAAAACATAAAAACTTGTCCTTCCAGCGTTAATTTCGCAAAAGAATTTAAGTTGGACTTTGTACGTACATAATTATGTAAGGGTATGCACACGTACTGGTGCTCATGTACACGTTTGGTTTCAATTCCTCAAAATGATAGCAGAACAGTTTTAATAATATCTCACTAGCTTAGAATCCGAAGGTAGTAAGTACAAAATCGATGTTTTTGGAAAACAAGAAAACAACTGTCAGAACATTATTCTTTACTTAAACTTTAAAGTAAAGTAAAACAAGCTGTTTCAACTTCAGTTTGGTCAACATGCAAAGTTCCAATTTTCATGAAAATAGGCTCATAAGAAGCGCGTTGAAGTGCAGATTCCAAATATGTATGCTCGTCCTATAAGGGCGTTAGTAGTACTTACCACCTTCTCATTCTAGGTCAGCGATATAAGGGTAGCTAGATACACTTACAAGTACTTGTGCGCATTTGGTTTCAAATCCTAAAAGATGACAGCAGAGCTGTCAATGCGAGGCGATTTTGACTTAATGACATACAACTATGGAAGTATTTATAAAGACAAGTGTGACTGTTGATCCAATAAAGAAACAGGTTAATTAGAATTATGTAACATATTATTATCGGTATTGTAGAAAATGGAGAAGTCATAAATGCAATTTATTATGTCAATGGCGAGGTCAGATTTAATGGGGGAAAATTGATTAAATCGGCGGGTGAACTAATCAATGCAAAATATTTTAACAAATAATGGGAGTACTTTACATTCATTTTATTGGGTATTGAAGAACCCTTTTGTTGAATAGTTTAGAATATATTGATAAACAGTCCCGATCAACGAATTCATCGGCGATGCTTTTCAGATTATTTTAACGCAAACCGAAGCATAATTATGTCGTTAAATGTTACACTTAGGATGTCGTAAAACGAACATGAAATAAAAATACATGAATACCATAAAGTACACCTTCCTAGATGAGGTATGTTCTATATTAAAGTTAAACGCACTTTGCATTCAATGTTTATTGCATGATCAACTATTCAAAAGAATAAATATAAACATAATATGCATTTGCATTTATTCTACATAATTACTGTAAATTGGTATTCAAATGAAACATCTTCTTAAGAGATGTCTGTACACTACACTATACTAGTCATTGAATACATAATCGGTTCGGTTATACGTATGTTTATACGCACGACGAGAAGTACATTTTGAATAAATATCTGTGGTTTGAATATATTAAAATACCCATTTTAGTTTAATTTTGATAGTGCACGAGTAACTGTGAAATTTCAAGTGTACACAAATAGTATTCAACATTCTTATTTTGTGTTCAATTTAAAGAAGCAACTATATTTCGCTGGCTTAGATTGAGAATGTCGTTTAAATACAAAATCGATATCTTGAGAAGACAAGAAAAAATTGTCTGAAAATTGATCTTTACGTATGGTAAAACAACTTCAGTTTGGTCAACGTGACTGGTCAGATTTTTCATGAAAATAGGCTTATAAGAAGAGCCTTGTGATGCTAATTGTACACAAGTATGAGTCTTATAAGGTCGTACGTAGCTCATACGACGATCTCATTATAAGCCAGCGATTTGTAGAGAAAGTTGGTTTGATCTAACATTTATCATAATATTATTTGGTCAAGCCTCGATCCCATTGAGTAGTTTTTCCTCAGCGATGTTGTCCAGATTTCAGATTTCTTAAACAAGCATCAGAAGGCATCGCGAAAATGGTACTTGTACACCAAAAGTGCTTTTTGCATAATAAATAACAATACAGCTAAAATTATGTCCCTGAAAATATTTATCTTGCTTTTCGGAATACATGTATTCTTAAAGGTGGTTTTAATCTGTGGTTTTACTGTGCAATATATACCTATAACTATGTAAATTTGAATAAGCCAGATAAATATATAAATTATGTCATCAATGACGTCATATAGTATCAAAGCATTCGAACTTCATACTGTCGATAAAGAGGTTTTAAATCCGGTTCGTCTGCAGACTCCACGTGCAACAGTTCTATATCCACACAATCGTCTGCAGGCGGATTATCGTCTATGTCCGGAACAACATTAGTGGTAAACGTCACATCCCTGAGGCTATGTAACCAGTTGAACACTTTAAGGTTTCTATGCGCGCGATTTAGGGTCTGGCCTTTATCCCATTGTTCGATATCATTTACTCTAATCTCGTGGTATCTCGGGCGTCCCATGCGAACTTGAATATCATCGTGAATAATGTTACTAAGATGCGGTGAAATTCTCATCTTTTGAATGATTCTAGGTTTATGAGAAAAGTCATCTTCGACGTGTTTTGGGAATTCTTCATGTATACCGACTACTATCTTCTGAACGTTGTGCTCTCCGTAGCCCGTGGCGAGTTTTAAAGCTGAACGCGTGCTAGCAATGCGTTCTTTCACTTTTTCTGTGAGACCTCTTTTCAGATCTATCTCTAAAATTTCGCGGTCGTTTTTCCACACTGCTTCCCGAATCTCTTCCTTGGCATCATCAGGTTGACTATATACTGAAAACTTGTCGGAAAGTGACTCAGAGGGAAACTCTGAACTTTGCTCAGAATAAGAAGGAACATTTGAAGTTGTCGTGACAACGGACGGTGTAGCTGACGTAGTCGATGACGTCATTATTTTAGCTGAAGGTGTAGAATTTACTTTCCTTTGAGAAATGTTTCTTTTAAGTAGTTGGCGACGCGTTCGCCTAAGTTTCTCCTTTTCCTGCTGTTGCCTGGCTTGTTCGGCTTCCATTAAACGGTTCATTTTATCTCGTTTTATTTGCGCAATGTCCAAAGGTGGTCCCCAAGATTTCTTAGCGTTTGCTGAAAGAACGCGTTTTCTAAAATGTTTCCGGTTATTTGTTTTCTGAATCTCTTCTTTATGAATATCGGTGACGCTGGAACTTCTCTGGAATGTTAATTTATTCACGTATTTCAGACCACGTGTCGAACCCGTTTTAAACACGGCTTCCTGTTCATCTTTATCGAAATGTCGGAACGCTCTGGATTCGTCATCAATTTCTTCACCGGCGATTATACCCACGAAATTCATAGCAGCCGCTTGATTACGAAACACTTTCTTTAAATCACCTCCACCAGTTTTTCGAGCAAACTCTTCCCATATTGAAACTCCTGGTTGCGAACTTTCGGTTGTTGTCGTAGAAGCGCGGGAAAATATTTTTCGTCTGCGCCTGCGCTTTCCCTTTACCACTTCCTCTTCCGGTTGAATAATTTCCACGTCAGAGCATGTTAATAAAGACAAACTTGTGGTTATAGAGTCATCACTCGGGACACGTCGCATCGGCACCGGGGCAGTTTTAGGTCTTTGTGTTGAGTTGGTATTACGCGGATAATTAGAGTTCTTTGTGTCTTTTAATCTTACTCGGGTTTGTCTTTTCGATTTACGATCCTTTCCTAACTTTCCGCTGAATAATGGTTCCTTTGGTGTTTTCTCCATCGGCTCTATTGTAGTCCACGTGTGATTGCGCTTCCATGTTTGGAGAGAGCGGGATAAACGTCCGTCTACCGTTTCCGGTAAATTATCAAATTCATCGGACTCCTCGTCTGACGAAGCGCTCATTTCTACACGAACGCTTGCACTTCCTAGGCGGGATAATGACGGGCTCCCTAAGTATGAGTTTAACCCGTTATATGATTGTTCAAATCTCATTTTATTTGCGAGAATGTAATCTTATTGCGGGTGAAATATTATTTAAACACATGTTTTAATCAATTAAACGTCCTGTTCTTTGCGTTTATCCGAAACTCCACTTAAATCGAAACTGTTTTAACTCAAGTTCATAGCAAGTATTTTATTAAAGTGTCAATTTAGTCAATAACCACAAGTATTTATTATTGTTAGCAAATTAAACTTTACTATTCCACCATTTGTCCCGATCGAATGCAATATCAATGAACGACAAACCGGCCCATTGTTTTTGTTCAAATAATAACAAAAGTATTAGTTCTTTATTTGTTCTGTTAAAACACTCGGTTGAGTTTTAAGCGATATCTACATTCAATAGAATCGATTCAATTTTGTTTAACGTTTTATGTAGTCAAAACAAATTGAATTATGTGAACTGTCAAGTAGTGAATAGATGGAAAATTCGTCTATACTCCAAATGAGAATATTCCAGGTATTGAAACTGTCTGCGGAAATTTTGAATAACTGGTACCAATACACACACACACACACACACGGCTTGTATTAATGAAATTATCCCGATGACTATAATAGTTCTAATGCACGTTCTTTCGCCGAGCGACTGTTGCACACTATAAGTTCTAGTGCCTGTTCGAATCTTTGAATTTCTCCCCACGACGTTAACAACACGTCGACCACCTGTGTGTAGAAATATTTATTATGTTTGTTCGTCCGTAAAATAACAATTTAGGCACTTAAGTAGATAAAACTCTTTAAACATTTTTTTTGTAATCTCTCGGCGATGGTTACTCCTGTCTATTGGAGATTATTTAAATCCATATATTATTCCTTCGTAAACAAATCCACGAATCTTCTTATGATTTATTGTCTGTTTAAAATGTTTAATGTGTCCGTTTTGACATCATGGTGATTGTGTGTTATTTCAATCTCATCGATTCACGACTTCGTTCACGGCTATGTGTTGATGAATGAGCCCCTTATCTGTATGGAAGGGAATTTCCGCCATATGTCTATTGATCCTAATTACATTCTTATTCGTGTTTCGTCATACATGTATCTATCTAGATTGCACTTCTATGTATGGTTATTGCAAGTTACTTGATGCAAACGCCATGCATTATGTTCTATGTATGGTTCGTCATAGTTGTATATTCTTATTTTGAATTTGTATGTATTCTATTTGCAAGTCTCTTATGGTTACTGCATTTTTCTTGGTGTAAATGCCATGCTTGGCTTTCTTATACATGCTTCGTCTTAGTGTTTGATTCAATATTGCACTTCCATGTATGTTTATTGCAAGTTACTTGATGCAAACGCCATGCATTATGTTCTATGTATGATTCGTCATAGTTGTATATTCTTATTTTGAATTTGTATGTATTCTATTTGCAAGTCTCTTATGGTTACTGCATTTTTCTTGGTGTAAATGCCATGCTTGGCTTTCTTATAGGCCTACATGCTTCGTCTTAGTGTTTGATTCAATATTGCATTTCTATGTATTCTACTTGCAAGTCTCTTGGTGTAAATGAATATGTCCAGCCTTTAAAAATGATCACGTTTATGCTATTGGCATTCTCGTATTATACTAGATGCAAACGCTTTCTTATTAGTAAGATTGTTTTTGTTTGTGATTGACATGATTAATGGTATAACCTATATTATTAGAGTTTGACTGTTTACAAGGGTAATTGCTTACTACAGAAGTCGAATTGTTTTATTTCGAGTTAAGCTGAGGACGAATGTCATTCTTATTCAGGGGAAATCACTCTCATGCTATTAATATAAAATAACTGCTCCCCCAAAATGACAATTAAAGATGGACGACACCGGTAATTTTTGCTAAAAAAGTGAGAAACTTTGCTATTTTTCATCTTCATCAATAACTTAATCGAATAATTTGACCTCATTTTTTCGTTAACTTTTTGTACTTCACATTATCAAAAACTTTTAGAAGTATTAAGATGGAAAACAAATCTGTTTGGCTTGAAAATTGAGTGAACCTGGTGGAAAAAAGTGGGTGGGGTGACCGTGTAAACTCATTACAAATTAATTTACTGTTTTAAAGTCTTCTGTAAGTTTCGAATAAAGATATGCTTTTAATTCACCTGTCAATGTAAACCACTGCCCCCAATGCATCAGTCAGTTGCAACCACGCCAACTCCAACCCCAGGGATGGTTGGTCATTTTTACTTTTGGGTCTGCAAAACCTCAAAACATACAGGATATACAACATACTGAGAAGACGAGTTGGCTCAGTGGTAGAGCGCCCGCTTCAGACACGGGAGGTCCGAGGTTCGATTCCCGCTGGAGCCATCTCGAAAGTTTCTTCTTCGGGCATGTGAAACTTTGTAATTCTTCTCAGTAATGTCCCTCTCTATCTATATATATACAGACTCGAGAATGTTCTACCATGGTGTACAGTTGGTCAAAGCTATCTATACAGACTGATGTATGTTCTACCATGATGTACGGTTGGTCATGGCTATCTATACAGACTCATGTTATGATTTATGTTCTACCATGGTGTACAGTAGACAGAGAAGCTGTCTGCAAGTGGCTGCTTTAAATATATAGATTGCGTCGAAATGGTTTGACTAGGTGTACAGTTGGTCACGGCTATCTAAACAGACTCGTATATGTTCTGCCATGGTGTACGGTTGGTCACAGCTATTTATACAGACTCATGTATGCTCTACCATGGTGTACGGTTGGTCACAGCTCTCTAACATTGGAACTGTATATGCTATAAAATATTTGAACGGAAATAGAATCACATGTGGTCTGACTTACAAGAAGTGTACGGTAATACAGGCAGATAGGTTTTTACAACAAAAACCCTGTATTGACCTCGTCAAATGCAATTCACTTTTCTAAATTAGTGCAAAAACGGCTCAAGAGATCAAGAGATCAATCTCAAAATTAATGTTACAAAACAGGTTGTAATGCCTGTAACACATATTCATTTTCCCGATTAAGTGTTTTGTAATACCCGCTCCCTTTGTATAGAGTGTCCATATTAGAAATCCGTTTGATCACAGCTTGACTTCTTTAGGGAATTTAAATTAGGTCTGCCATTACCATACAATCGTTTTCTATGCATAATCATATAAAACATGTCCGGATATTGAATGTACTGAACTTAAACATAGGTTTTCAGGGTCAATGAATAAGAATATAGCATTGATGGAAGGATTGGTAATGTAACTCTCCAAACTAGGTTACAAGATCAAATAGTAAAAAAAGCATTTTTACACTCTAGCGGTCACAATTTAGGTCTGATCTTCATTATACCCCCAGATACATAGTATATGGGGCTATATTGGAGTCATGCTTGAGGTTGGTTGGTCTGTTGGTCCGTCGGTTGGTCCGTACAAATTTTGTCCGCGCTATTTTTCTGTAACCATTGGTCTGATTTCAACGAAACTTTGCATGAGTTATCAGTACCAAGTCTAGTTGTGCATATTGTCGGCACACGCTGGTCGGACAAATTTTAAGGTAGTTCTGGCCCTTAATTTTTTTTACACTTAAATATTTTGTCCACGCTATTTCTCTGTAACCATTGGTCTGATTTAACGAAACTTTGTATAAATGATCAGTACCAAGTCTAGTTGTGCATATCGTCGGCACACATTGGTCGGATGAATTTTAAGGGAGTTGTGGCCCTTTGTTTTTTACACTTAAATATTTTGTCTGTGCTATTTCTCTGTTACCAATGGTCAGATTTTAACGAAACCTTGTATGAATGATCAGTACCAAGTCTAGTTGTGCATATCGTCGGCACACATTGGTCAGATCAATTTTAAGTCTAGTTGTGCATAGCTGACTGTGTCAAGCAGTTTCTGGGGGTATTCATCACATTCAGTGATATTTCTTGTTAAATTTTGTCAGAATGCTTATCTTAATAATACCTAGGTCAAGTTTGAGTATGGGTCTCATAATATTAAAAATTAGGTCACTCGGTCAAATGATAGAGAAAACATGTCCACACTCTAGCGGTCACAAATTTGGTCTGATTACCACCAAATGTCACCAAATTTTTTATCCAGTGAAACCTATGTCAGTTTCAAATCTTGGTAATGTGACTCTTAAAACTACGTGAAATAGTAGAAAAAGCACATCCACACCCTAGCGGTTACAATTTTGGTCTTATCTTCATCAAACTTGGTCAGAATGTTTATCTTAATGATTCCTGGGTCAAGTTAGAACCCGAGTTATGTGTCAAATGATAGAAAAAGCATGTCCGCACTCTAGATGTCACAGTTTTGGACCGATCTTTATCAAACTTGGTCAGAATGTTCATTCTAATGATAATTCGGCCAAGTTGCAATCTTGTTTATGTAACTTTAAAAACAAGATCACTGGGCATGCTGGGTCAAATATCAGAAAAAAACATGATCTCACTCTAGCGGTTATAATTTTTGTCCGATCTTTATCAAACTTGGTCTGATTGTTTATCTTATTGATACCTTGGTCAAGTTTGAATTTGGATAAAGTGACTCTTAAAACTAGGTCACTAGGTCAATGGAAAAAGCATGTCTGCACTCTAGTAATTACAATTTTGGTCAGAAATTCATCAAACTTGGTCATAGTGTTTATCTCAATGATTATCTATGTCAAGCATGAAACTTTCAGCTATGTTTCATATGATTGAGAAGTTGTGGGAGACATATGCTATTCTCAAAAGTAGCTGTAGTTCAACATAATTTACAAAGCAGTTCCTCAGATATTTTATGCATACTCGGGGCAGATTTCACTTTTTGGTATGCTACAAAATAACATATTCCCCTTTGTTCATTCTTTTCAGGCATGAAGACGATATCCAAAGGTCCTTGGACCCATTGTTTAAGAATCCTGGATCCTACCACTCCAATACTGATTTGGACTTTAATGTTGAATGTGTGACCCTTGCTTCCACTACCAAGACCAAAGTTCCTAATCAGTGTTACTGTGTACATGTATTTACTGTGTTGTAAGCGAAGGATAAATGGAACATGTACGAGTATATTATCAATCTTATTCTCTGTATTTTATACGCCATACCTTGCTAATAATGCCTGAAAAGTAAAGTAGGAATCTACCAGAACATTAATACTAATGGCAGCTGAGGAGATGAAACAGCTGGCTGCCAGAAAATTGCATTCGGTTGCGAACAAGTTGCAGAATAACAGATTCTATGATATAGAAATTGAATTGGAGACCATATCCTCTATGTTGGTACAGCTTTCTCAGATAGTGGATGTGAATGGAGCACTTGACTTCTTTGAATCTGCTCTCGCAAATATTCAGTCTGAAACTACTGAAACTAGTCCTGAAAGAACGGTGCAGTCTGTGCCGCCAAGACATACTGGTAAAATGGGTCGCCCAGCATTTGATATACCTGAAGATTCATTGGAATACTATGTTCAGTGCAATTTTAAAACTAAACAAATTGCTGAGATATTTAATGTAAGCACCCGTACCATCGAAAGACGCCTACAGGAATACAACCTCCAAATTAGATCCACTTACAGCTCCATCTCTGACGATGAGCTAGAGAAAAAAATATTAACTGTTGTCAGCTCTTTCCCAATGGTTGGATACAGAACAATCCAAGGCATTCTAAAAGGTGAAGGAATACGTGTGCAAGAGAAGAGGATTCAGCAAATTTTGCGGCTTATCGACCCTGAAGGTGTTCTCTTTCGGAGACTATTCCTAACAACGTGCAGGGTGCAGAGAAGGAGTTATTGTGTAGCAGGGCCTCAAGCCCTCTGGCATATAGATGGCAACCATAAATTGATTAGGTACATATTTAAGAAACTAATTTCTCCACAACGTATACATTGAGGTTTGAACAACGGGTTGCGTGCAAATTAAACTTTGCATGCAACCTGTTGCAGTTCATACATTAATGAATACATTGTTTAAAAATTGCTGAAGTGTGCCTCGGTAGCAAATCTAGGGCTGTTCTGAATGCAAAGTGTGCTGTTCATTGTATGGTCAGTCTGACATCGGACAAAATTATTATACCCCCATATAATTATGAAATATATGGGGGCTATATTGGATTCAGGCTTGTCGGTGGCCGGTCCGTCCGTGCGTCTGTAGACACAATTTGTCCGGACAATTTCTCACCAACTTCTGGCAGGATTCAAATGAAACTTCACAGAAGTGATCAGTAGTAAGTTTAGTTGTGCATGCTTAAATAATTTTTCATTTGGATTAATTTTCACAGAATTTTTGCCCTTTGTTTTTTTACAGTATATACATTATACAATAGGCAAGGAAAATTCACAGAAGTGATCAGAAGTAAGCATAGTTGTGCATGCTTGAACCATTTTGCATTTGGATTAATTTTCACTGAGTTATAGCCCTTTGTTTTTATAGAGTATATACAATAGGCAAATTTTGTCCGGACAATTTCTCAGCAACTACTGACAGGATTTCAATGAAACTTGACAGTAGTGATCAGTAGTAAGCCTAGCTGTGCATGCTTGAACCATTTTTCATTTGATTTAATTTTCACTGAGTTATAGCCCTTTGCTTTTATATAGTATATACAATAGGCAAATGAGCAACTACTGACAGGATTTCAATGAAACCTCACAGTAATGATTACTGGTAGTAGATAGTGATCAGAAGGTAGTAAGCCTAGATGTGCATGCTTGAAGCATTTTTCATTTGGATTAAATTTCACTGAGTTATATTGTTTGCAGGTTTAAAACAATTATGAAAAATGACTGTTTTATGTATTCTGGTTTTTTTTTACCGGAAGTCATTGCAATTTTTAGTGCCATACCTACTAACATTCTATACACCCAAAGGTACGTATAATGTTATGGCATGTGGATCTGTCTGTCCATCCACAAATTCCCTTCCGCTCTGTAACTGAGTTATGGATAGGGTTATATTCAAATAATTCCATCATGATAAAAGTTTCTTTATTGTATTTCAGATGGCGTTTGGTAATACATGGTGGCATTGATGGGTTTTCAAGAATGCCAGTCTTCTTAAAAGTAAGCAACAATAATAAAGCAGAAACAGTTCTTGAGGCGTTTGTTGATGCAACAGATAAATATGGATTGCCTTTGAGAGTGAGGTCAGACAAGGGTGGAGAGAATGTACGTGTTGCAGAATATATGCTCAGACGCAGAGGAGCTGACACCAAACCATTCATTGCTGGAAGAAGTGTTCATAATCAAAGGTATATATTTTAGCTTGACTTTTCGAAGAAAAAAAGTTGAGCTATTTTACGACGTGATCATCTGTGTCAGCGTTTGCGTGTGCGTTGGTTAAGGTTTTTGTGGGTGTCATTTTCTCAAAGACTTTCAAAGGTATCCACTTGAAACTCAAGATAGCTATTCACCATCACAAGGGGAGTCCATACCGACAAGTCTCGTAACCCTGTGACCTATATTTATGGAGTTATTATCTGCCCTTGTTTCGACTTAGTACATAGAAATAGTGGCAAATTTTACACCTAAACTTAATTTTATCAAACATTGTCAAAGCTTTCAACTTTAAACTTGATTCTCTTGTAGAATGTGATCTACTTCTATTGACATGGGGAGACATCTCTGTCAAGCATTAAATAAGAGTTATTTCCCTTTTTCGACTTAGAAATTTGCGGAAAATGTCAATTTCTCAAACACTATCAAAGCTTTCAACTTGAATCTCAATGCATTTGTACAATGTGATGACTTACTTAATTTGACATGAGGAGAAAACTTTATCAAGCATTAAATACGAGTTATTCCCCTAAGCTGTGTCAGGCACTTGAACTACTATCAAGCACTGAGAAAAGTCGAGCGCGCGGTTTTACGAACCTCTCTTGTTTGTTGAACACTTATATGAATGAATTTTGGGATCAAATGTCATGAATGTTGTGAAAATAAGCACCATTCGGTACCTTGTCTCCAAGGTTAAGTTTTTGTTAAGTAAGCTACAGCCTGCACAGATCCAGGGGGCGGGGGAGGTTGGGTTCAGGAACCCACCCAATGGAAAATAAAAAATATATTTTTTTTTGTTCTAAAAACAAATAATCCAAGTTTCTAGGTAAAGAAATAATTATTTGTTTAATAAATGACTTAAACACTTAAAGGTACCTAAATATCAATACTATGTATAGTTTGGACCCACACTTGAGAGTTCTGTTTTCCTTTTGGTAATATACGTCACTGGGACAAACACATATAGCCACTGAAATTCAATTTTTATATATAAGATGAAAATAAACATAATGCCATACACCCAACGGTAGTACATTCCACCACAATCTGCGATACTTACATATATCAGTTGTGACATGAGAAAACCAACAATCTGGTTAAGCGACCAGCATGGATTTAACGCGCAGTCTGATCTGGATCCATACTGTTCGCTTTTAGCGCCTATTAATGTTGAAGAAACTGTCAGCGAACAGTATGGATCCTGATCAGAATGTGCGGATGCGCAGGCTGGTCTGTCTCCATGCTTGTCACAAAACACACAATGTTGGTTTTCCCGTGACACGGCTCATACATCTATTACAAGCATGGTTATGAGTGATGTACAAGTTGAGAATAGAGGTGACGTTGTACATGTACAAACAATGTGACCGCATAGTGATGCGTATGCACATGTGGTTGTCCCATGACTTCTGTTATACATGTTTGTCTGTAGAGGAAAGTCAACATTATCTTTAAAAACCAGTCATGGTTTGTCATTTTTGTGCCACTTTCTCATGGTCAGAAAAATAAAATATGCCCCAGCGCGGTTCTCAAACGTAGAACCTCTCGCTTAGAAGACGTAGGCTCTACCGACTGAGCTATCCGGGCTCCCACATAAAATTTGCCATATTGCCAGTTCTACTGACAACAAAATTTCCATGGCAATTTTAAGTCCAAAATGTGTATAACATGCATGAATAATTTACCTTCAGAAGGTTTTCGTAAAGCTGCATATTTTACTTCTTTCAGGATAGAAAGGCTTTGGAGGGAGATTTGGGCTGGTGTCACCAGCCTATACTATGGCCTCTTTTACTTCCTAGAGGACCAAGGTTTACTGCAAATGGAGAACGAGCTCCATCTTCAGGTCCTTCATCTGGTCTACATTCCATTGATTCAGCACCAATTAGACAGATTCATGGCTGCACTCCAGAGACGGCCTCTCAGGACAGAACACAATCAAAGCCCTCTCCAGCTTTGGGTAAATGGACAAGTACATGCAGATGACATGTCTGAAACAGAGGTACTGTATAGCTGTCATTTGTTCCATTCATGTTGATATCTAAACACAACCATAACCACCAGGGGATGCAGGATCTTTTGTCTTAATATGTATAGATACAACACCCTTTCAGCTTCAGCCTTCATATTTGGCACATAATATGTATTGGGACAAGACCTTTTTATCCATATAAAAATTTTGATCCCAAAGACCTTGACCTCGGACTCATTTAAGTTGTATAAGTGAAGAAACCTGGATAAAGTTGATCCCTCAAGAGCAACCAAACCAAACATTAAAAGCTAAAAATTGCTGACTCGGTTTTATTGAGTCGGTTCATGAGAGATACTGGTAAGTGCAACATCTCCAACGCCCCCTAGCACCGGATTAAGCGGTATTCAATTCTCAACACAAAAGGTGTTGGAGTCATGTCTAGTCCACTTGTTTATGGACATACCAGATAACAGACAACCCATTCAGCCCTGAACGACTTTAGTCCTTATTTGCAAATAAAGTATACCCTGATCAGACATCTACAGCTCCTACAGGAGATGTCTGATCAGGGTATCCTTGTTTTGCCTATCCATGACCCAAGAATAAACATTTTTACACACCCATCGAAGGATTAATGCATTAAGAGGCACACTTAAATTTTTACCTTTAAGCAGCTTCAAGAATTTAAGACAAGCAAAGTGCTTCATTGACAGCTGTTGTTACAGTACCATTCTCATATACATGTATGACTTTTATAGGTGAACCAGTATGGTGTGGAAACTGATGTGGGAGGTGTCCCCGAGATCGACGCCGTGAATGTTCCAGAAATGCCAGAATTTCCGGAAAGTGTAATAGACCAAGTTAGAAATATTATTTCAAGGCAACCATCCAACTTTGGGATAGATATGTACAGAGACTGCCTTGAAGTTCTGAATAGCAGCATTTAAGTTGACATTCCTGTGTACTGATATGATGTGGTGTTAACTATGCCATTGTCCAAATGGTACAGTGAGAAGAAATTAACTATGGTCATTTTGACCAATTGATGATTAATATGATTTCCAGCAACAAGAGAAAACCAAAACCATGTCATATTTCTTTCTTTAATAAAGTAGTTTCCGGTACATATTTCTTCCTTTCTATTATCCCATAGCCATATCAGTTTCATGTCAAATACTAGTATCCGGCCTTAAAAATATGTTTGTTTCCTGTAATCAGACCGACCCTACCTCTTCAACCCTACCCTCTCCCAATGTTCTTATTTATTTTTCTATAATATGACTGTGACCTAGTTTTCAAGGTCCATTGATCCAGATTCAAACTTGACCTAGATATCATCTTGTTTGGTGAAGATCATACCAGAAGTGTGACATAGTGTTTACAAGGTTTTCTAAGAGTTGACCTTGTGACCTAGTTTTCAGAGACATGTGACCCAGAATCGAACTTCATCTAGATATCATCGAGTCATACATTTTGATAAAGTTTAGTGAAGATCACATGGATTTGAACTTGATCTAGATATCAAGATAATTTGAGCCGCTTCATGTAAAAACCAACATTGTGGGTTTTGTGACCAGCATGGAGACAGATCAGCCTGCGCATCCGCACATTCTGATCAGGATCCATACTGTTCGCTGACAGTTTCTTCAACATTAATAGGCTCTAAAAGCGAACAGTATGGATCCTGATCAGACTGCGCGGATGTGCAGGCTGGTCTGAATCCATGCTGGTCGCAAAACCCACAATTTTTTATTTTCGTGTAGCGGCTCAATTATATATTATGATCAAGTTTGGTGAATATCACACCAGAAATGTGACCACTATAGTGTTAGCAAGGTTTTTCTATCATTTGACCTTGTGACCTTGTTTCAAGGTCACGTGACCCAGATTCACACTTTACCTAGATATCATCAAGATATACATACAAAATGACAGAGTTTGGTGACGATCTGACCAGAAATGTGACGTCTAGAGTGTTCACACGATTATCTATTATCTGATCTTCCTTGTTTTCAAGGTCACGTGACTGAGATTTAAACTTGAACTAGGTATCGTCTAGTATACATTGTGACCAAGTTTGGTGGAGATTGGATCAGTAATGTGACCTCTAGAGTGTTTACAAGGAAAAGTTTACGAACTACAGACTAAGGACGAGTGGTCATCCCAATAGTGCAGGTGATCTTTAAACAGCCAATCCTGATTAAAATGGCAATAATTGATATTTTACTGCAACAAAGCAGCTTGTTTTAGCAAGTTTATCTAAAACAATGCATCTATGACAAAAAATGATCTTACATATTTATTTTCCTTTATTCCCATACCTACCAACCAAAGATTGCTACAGGAAACAAACAGTTTTTATAGACCTCATGTACAATAATAACTATTACGAGCAGCTTACACCTTTTAACACATTAACATTTAACATGTCACTAAATATTTAATCTGTGTTCCCATACAAAACAAGATGTGACCTTATTCGAACAACTTCTTTACATCCATTTCATTTCATATCATACGATACCAAATCCCAAAGTACCAAAGATAATGTGAAGCATATGGGCTTCCATCGTTTTGTACGTGCGAAGGTCCTTTATACTGGAAAAGTTTATGGAAGGCACGCAGGTATTGACACTGCTCAGCACTGCGCTTAGATGGTCGAAATATATGCTTCCTGCCAGATTTGATGGTGCATGTGCACAGCCAGTGAGGGATTGGAATACCTGCTCCATTGTAACCGTCACCTCCTTTGTATCCTCCTGTGTATCCTCAGCATAGATGTCTATGTGCACCGTTGTTACACGCCCTCCTGAAATAAAGATAGAGAGAAAAGATATTGTATCATTTGTTGAAATAGTTATGGTTCAATTGGTATACATGTATTACGTAAATTGTGCATGGTATTTATGGGGGCAGTGTCTGAAAAATTGCCAAGTGAAAGAAGTTCTGTCAACTTTTTCTAAACATGACGATTTAAAATGCAGTTTTTTACATATGCTTGACAGAAAGGTACTAAAATGCAACATGCTAGGATTGCATAAAACGCTTATAGGAGCGTTCTGCAATTCTAGCATGCTATAATATATACCGGTATCAGTAACTTGCTTGTCAAAATATGTAAAACAAGAGCAGTTAGTAGAACAGCACGCTCGACTATTCTCAGAGCTGGATAGTTAAATTGAGATTTCCTAAGTCCTTTGGAGGATAATGTTCCAGGACCTTGATAGCGTTAAGTGTTGATGATGGTGAACAAGTATACTATGATTGAAAGCAATGCCTTGTTAGACATTTGAAAATGCTTGACAATGAAAAACTTTAACATTCTGGTTAACATTTTCTATTCAATACTAGAATGGGTTTTTGACACAAAAACGTATGTCTCCCCCAGCCACCGCATATAAAAGAGCTGCACATCACCTTGAATCATTTAACACTGGTGTGAAGGTATTGTAAAATCCCTTTAGCTTTGATAGTTGTTGAGATATGTGCTACGTTAGTATCTGCAACGCGGACAAATGGGTGATAACAATAGCTGGACTATTCTTTAAATAGTCGAGCTAAAGACAGACTTTTTATAGTCCAGTTTTCAGAGTTTTTACTGTACATGTACAAGCATAACACTTAAAAAAAATCTGTAAAAGTTTGATCCCTTGAGAGCAACCAAACCAAACATAAAGGAAACAAGAGGACCAGAGTTCCTTAATAGCTCACTAGTTCTGAAAGGTTACGCAAGTTATTTCCATAATTTAACGAAGTTATTTCCAATGACCATTACTTGATCTAAATAGTGACCTACTTTTTTACAAACATGACCTAGAATTTTATTATGAGAGCTAAAAATTGTGACCTCTGCAGCGCTACCAAGGTTTTAGTATGATTTGACCTGGAGACCTAGTTTTTGACCTCACATGACCCAGATTCAAACTTTACACGAAGATGATCAAGATAAACATTTTGATTAAGTTTCATGAAGATTGAAGCAAACATGTGGCTTCAAGACTGTTTAAAAGCTTTTTCCTCTATTTGACCTAGTCACCTAGTTCTTGACCCCACATGACCCAGTTTCAAACTTGACCAGAAGATCATCAATTTGAACATTTTGACAAAGTTTCATGAAGATTGAAGCAACAATATGGCTTCTAGACTGTTTTCAAACTTTTTACTCTATTTGACCTAGTGGCCTAGTTTTTGACCCCACATGACCCAGATTCAAGCTTGACCTGACCATCATCAAGATGAACATTTTGAAAAAGTTTCATGAAGATTGAAGCAAAAATGTGGCCTCTAGGCTGTTTACAAGCTTTTTCCTCTATTTGACCTAGTTTTTGACCCTACATGACCCAGATTCAAACTTGACTTGAAGATCATCAAGATGAACATTTTGACCAAGTTTCATGAAGAGACCTCTGGAGTGTTTACAAGCTTTTTCTTCTATTTGATCTAGTGACCTAGTATTTGACCCCACATGACCCAGATTCAAACTTGACCTGACCATCATCAAGATGAACATTTTGAAAAAGTTTCATGAAGATTGAAGCAAAAATGTGGCCTCTAGGCTGTTTACAAGCTTTTTCCTCTATTTGACCTAGTTTTTGACCCTACATGACCCAGATTCAAACTTGACTTGAAGATCATCAAGATGAACATTTTGACCAAGTTTCATGAAGAGACCTCTGGAGTGTTTACAAGCTTTTTCTTCTATTTGATCTAGTGACCTAGTATTTGACCCCACATGACCCAGATTCAAACTTGACGTAGATATCACCTAGATAAACATTGTGACCAAGTTAGGTGAGGATCTGACAAATAATGTGACCTGCAGAGTGTTTACGTGCAAATGTTGACGTCTGACAGACAACGGACAAAAGGCCATCACAAAAGCTCACCTTGTCACTATGTGACAGGTGAGCTAAAAATTGCTGACTCGGTTTTATTGAGTCGGTTCATGACAGATTACAGCCTTTTTCTACAATTTCTTTCTAATCTAAAATGTACTTACGTTCAACATTCTTGAGGAATTGGTGCATGTTGTAAATCACCATCTCTTCATCCGACTTCTCATCGTCGTTTTTGGAGAAGGAGGACGAGTACATACCCATCACCTCACTTGCTGATAGAGAGCCTGAAGGCTTGATGAAGTACTTCTTTGACTCAGGATACTTTTTCAAAATATCTAGGACACTATTTACTTTCAACCCTGTGTAAAATGAAAACCATCACTAAATATTTGGTTTGGCTCAGTGAGTTTTACCTATCTGCTCCCATATTATTCAATCTATTAATAGTCCAAGTCCAAAAATAGGTAAATATCAAGCTCAAAATGAGGTCAGGTGTCATATGGGTGGGTTAAGAGTAATCACTAACAATATCAATCCATGCAACTTTAAAGGCTTTGTAACAAGCAGTATTGATGCTAAATCAAACTGTCCATTTGGGTCAAACTTGTTACAGACAGACGCACAAGCCAATTACTATATGCCCTCCACAACATACATGTAGTTGCCAGAGGGGAATATAAACGCATAAATAACATGCTAGACACAAAATAAATGCTGAAAATGGGCCAAGTGACCACAATACCTTGTTTTTTTTTCTTCAAAATTTGACCTAAAATTTACAAAGAATCCCATTGCTTTTAAAAAAAAATTTCTGCCGACTATGGAGCAAACTTTGTTACCTTCCATATATTGTAAAAGCCCTGGCAAACAGCGATACATCAGAAAATGGGCCTTGATAGCCTCCACCGCTTCTTCTTTGTTGCTCTTGGTTACACGCCTTCTAAAGTTCACTTGGTCAAGTAGGTCGACATGCTCCACATTCACATCACCTTCACTTTGGTCCGAGACCTTTTGTATCTGAAAACAATATGTAATACCTGATTAACTACTGCCTCTTTCAAACCATTATTGTGACACTAAGATTTTGTAATATTTATATTATTTTTTGTACGATAATCCCGTACCTTGTGCTAAAATTGGCAGGGAGAAGGCACAGGCACAATGGTTAAAGCTAGATACAAAATTTAAACCATTCAGCCCTGGTGACACATTGAGACGTCATTTGCAAATAAAGTCTACCCTGATCAGACAGTAGAGCTTTCTGATCAGGGTACACTTTATTTGCTTATGCATTATCTTGGATTAAAAATTTTCATTTGTGCCAATGCAAAACATTAAAAGGTTACAAATATAATAAATATTCTTGAAATATCAATTTTTCTTTGAATATTCAGGGTTGAATGAGTTTAGAACATGAACTAGAAATCTTTTTAATGGACGGGTTTTCAAAAATATTAGTCACATGGTTATGAAATTCTTTTAATGGTGTTTAAATATATCAATTATTTTAAATCAAAGATTCACTCTTTCACTGACAATTTAAATGTGTCATTTTAACTTTTTTAAGCTTACTATTTAATAATTTGAAAGATGATAACATCTTTTCATGCATCATAATTTGTAAACCTCAGTGGATGAGACATTCAGGGATACAGAAAATTGTGCAGTTCCAAGCTCAGACTTTGGACTCGCCACTATTTTCAGTAGCACATTTCAACTATCCTGGTAGAGTCCTTTACCTGCTCAATGGCATGCATCACATCTTGTCTTTTTATGACATCTGTACATAATCTGGACATATCTGGCGATTTCCCCAAAACGATGAAGTCGACCAGATGCTGCTCAAGACATCTTGGACCTGGATGACCAGACAGCAATGCCATTGCTGTTACCTTGCCCATAAGTTTGTAATGTTGTTTGCTCAACAAGTCAGCATCGGCACTAAACAGACTGTCCTCAAATACTTGGCTTTCACGAAATAACATTGTGAAAAATTCACGAGACAGTCCACCTTCATCAATACCCTCTTCACCGATAAATCGGATCTTTAGTTTTTTTCCCCAGTCCTCTTCACAGCCGTCATCCAACTGTTCCATTGATGTTTTCCGGAAATGTCTCCTGATGACAGCAATCTCCCATGTGGATGAGAAGGTGTCGAAGACTTGTCCAAGTGCTTCATCAAGAGTTCTGTAACCAAAAAAGTTCATCGAGTACTTGTTAAACAATATTTTAACTGTAGAACATTCTCACTCCTCTTTTGACTTTCTGCATTTGGTTGAGTTTTGTCCCATTCTAAGCTCACCTGACACAAAGTGCAAAGGTAGACTTTTATCGTCCACCATCGTATGTGCATAAAGTTAACTTCAGGGGTAAAAGTTCAAAATTTTGAAAATCCTGAAAATTCAAATTTTCAACTTTTTATATAGAAAAAATGAAAGAGATTGGCAGATTTCAGCCTCTGAAAATCAGGAATAATCCTGTAAACTTTTACCATAAACTTGGCCTATGTTTTCGACACATGAACATACTTTAAAGTTTGGTGAAGATTTGATAAATAAATGTTTTAATTTAAAGAGCTGTCAAGGTTCAAACCGAGTTAGATATAGGAAACAGGATGCGTTTGTAAAACCTCGCTATGTCCCCCTTACTGCTTTGATGTCCAATTTGACCTTTGATCTTGAAGGATGACATTGACCTTGAAATATCAGCCATCAAAATGTGCGACTCCACAAGATACATATGCATGCCAAACATCAATTTGCTATCTGCAACAGCTCAAACGTTATGATCAATGTTGAAGTTAGATGGCCAATGTTAAAGTATTTGACCTTTGTCTTCGATGGATGACCTTGACCTTCCCATGTCACCACTCAAAATGTTCAGTTGTCTGAAGTATCTTTATCAACATGGTTAAAAAGTTACACTATATATTTTGTCCTATATACATGTATTTTGACCTTGACAGATGACCTTGACCTGTCACCCATCATGAGTTGTGGTAAATCTTAAATAATGGATTTTGACATCTACATTTGATGGAATTCTTTGAGCATTTTGGTAGAGGGCCACCAAAGGAACATTTTTGTGAAGTTATTTCAAAATTGGACTAGGGGTTTAGGAGGAGATGTCATTTAAGTCAATTGTTTACGGTTTTGCAATAGTAACCTATGTAAAATCAAGTGACCCACCCGGGCGGGGTCAATTTGACCCCGGGGTCATGATTTGAACAATCATGGTAGATGTCCACTAGGCAAAGCCACATACCAAATATCTAAGCTCTGGGCCTTATGGCTTCAGAGAAAAATACTTCTTAAGTTTTTCCTTTCGGTTGCCATGGCAACCAGAGTTCTGCATGGAATGGAATTCTTTGAGCAATTTTGGTAGAAGGCCACCCAAGGATCATTTGTGTGAAGTTATTTCAAAATTGGACTAGGAGTTTAGGAGGAGATGTCGTTTGAATGAAAAGTTTACGGACGCACGCACAGACGCCGGACAAAAGACGATCACAATAGCTCACCCTGTCACTTTGTGACAGGTGAGCTAACAATAGACTGGGGGACATAAAAATGGAAAGTGTGTCCATTGTAAAAATTAACTTCAGGTTGAATTTAATGAAAATATGGAGATGTTCATTTAAACACAACCTGAACAACATATCCCTGAAGTTAAAGTCTATGTACAAAATTTTTTCTGTGAAACTGTGTCTAAATTTTTAGCAATTTGTTTACACATTTGAATTACCAACCAAATTTGTATGTACACCCACACTACGCCAGCTTATACCCTAAAACAGAGCAATCTTCATCTCTTAAAAGTCTTCTGTTTTTATAGTCAATGAACATACAAATGTCGCAGTCATTTTCCGATCATGCTTACTTTGAATCTCTGTCTTCATCGACATGTAATGTCACGTCAACAGTCTCACCACATGAGGAGGCATGCACTGCCAGCATGTCGCCTGGAAATGTCTCCAAACACACAGGACACTGCTGATTCTCTGCAACACTGCAATAATAAGATGTCAATACACACATTCTTTACTCGGATAATCCACAATGAGAGGATGGTCCCATAGTTTGATGGTAGTGAATATCTTAACCAATATCAATGTTTATTCTGTGTGAAGGTAATTGTCAGAAAAAACAACAGAAGAGACAGAAATTTCTATGTCTGACAAGTTTTCTGTAGAACCTCTGAAAACAGGACAACTAAAATCCTGAACAAAATATAATTCTGTTACAAAAGGCTGCCCAAAACAGGTAAACAGTGCTACAAACAACTCCTACAGGAACTGTTTGTAGCACTGTTGACCTGCATTTAGCAACCACTTATGTTAAACCTTTAAAATCACCCGCAATATTCATCCTGTTTAGACTGAGTCTACTGTATTCAGTGGAATCAATTGACTGGTGCATAAGGTCATAGTTCAAACTAATTAACAAACCATGGAACTGTAACTTTGAACAATACAATACTTCGGTATCAAAAAAACAAACAAAAAAACTGAACATCCATACAATATAACTTGCTATATACTTACGTGACATCTTTTACGCCGTTGTTATCCTAAATATTGAAATTAACAATCACACTAAGCCAATAGACTAGCATGTAAGTATGCCTTTAGTCAAAATACGACAAATAATAGAGGTCTTTAACATAAAGGGCTTGAGCCCTTATATTCAACAAGTCCATTTTTAAAAGTTGACATGTCTAAGAAGAAATACAACAAGAGGACCAGTAGATCCTTTGGTCCCTCACCTGTCTTCAAAGTCAAATGAAGAACGAAGGTCTTTCTATCATTAACATTGTGACCTAGTTTTCAATGTCATGTAATCCAGATTCGAACTTGACCTAGGTATTATCAAAATATACAATGCACAAGTTTGGGGAAAATCAAACCAAAAATGTGACCTTTAGTGTTTAAAAGGTTTTTCTATGATTTTGACATTGTGACAAACATGTAGTTTTCAAGGTCATGTGACCACGATATGAACTTGACCTAGATATTATCCACATTTACATAGAGACCAAGTTGATGAAGAACGGACCAGACATCTAAAGGGTTTACAAGGTTTTTCTATGCTTTAACCTCGTGACCTAGTTTTCTAGGTCGCATGAACCAGTTTCAAACTTGACCTAAATATCGTCAGTCTAGATATACATTGTTACCAAGTTTAGTGAAGATTTAACAAGAAATGTGACCTCTAGAGTGTTTACAATGTTTTTCTATGGTTTTGCCTTGTGACCTAGTTATCAAGGTCACGTGACCAAGGTTCTAAACTGGCCTAGATATTATCTAGATGTACATTGTGACCAAGTTTGGTGAAGATCCAACCAACAATGAGACCTGTAAAGTGCTTACAAGGTTTTTCTATCATTTAACCTTTTGACCTAGTTTTCAAGGTCACACAACCCAGATTCCATCTTGACCTAGATATTATATAAATATACATTGTGACAAAGTTTTTGAAGATTGAACAAGAACTGTGACCTCTACTAGAATCTTTACAAGGTTTCTCTATGGTATGACCTTATGACGACAGACCTAGTTTTCGAGGTCAAGTGACCCAGTTTAGAACTTGACCTAGCTATCATCTAGATATACATTGTGACCAAGTTTGGTGAAGATTGAACAGGAAATGTGACCTCTATAGTGTTTACAAGGTTTTTATATGATTTGACCTTGTGATGTAGTTTTCATGTTGACCTAATTTTGAGCATGACCTAGATATCATCTAGATACACATTGTGACCAAGTTTGGTGAAGATCTAACCAACAATGAGACCTGTAGAGTGCTTACAAGTAATTGTTGACATTCGATGGACAGACGATGGACGACGAACCGCCTGGTATCCCAAAAGCTCACCTTGTCACAAAGTGACAGGTGAGCTAATAAGACCTCTGAAAACAGGACATAGTGGTGAATATCAAGTATCTTTAAAGGCATAGATGCCGATATAAAAGTACGAGGTATGTCCGTAAAGTTCGTAGACAACCCTAGATAACGGACAGTTTAAAGCTTCACATGGAAAATATGTATATTAACTTAAAATTTAAACATTTATTAGTTTGTGAGTAAAAAATAATGATTCTAGTGTTTATATTTTATTTTTGTCAGACATTTTCTCTCACACAACTCGCTATATGCGGCGCAGGTGTCGACGTCAATATGACGTCATCAGCTTTACGTCGGGCTAGTGGTCGGTCAAGTAGAAGCTTGTTTAATCGACAATTGTTTGATTCAGCTATTCTAAAGTTTGATTTCAAATACAGTCTGAGTGTATCCCTGCACAGTTGACGTATAACAATCAATTTCCTCTATGCAATGTCGCAGAATGGCCCAACAAACAGCCGAAGTACCAATTTCACGTCTGTTTCATGTTCTCTTCCGTCTGCGTTTTGAATTGGTCATGGCAATTTTTTTAGAATACTGCATTCTGATATATCAGTAATCTTTTGAGTCATTTTTATGCAAGTGAAAGGCATTCTGTAGGTTTTAAGATATTCCCTTGAAAATGTTTAATTGTATTTTTCGACCAAACTTTCGAAAAATGCATGGATCATAGGTCCCCCATTATTCAATAACGTTTAACTGACGTCATTTTTATCAACATTAATTTTGGGGTGCTTCTGTAGTTTCGCGCATAAAATTTTAATGGATGTGATGATACTGTTAATTGTTTCTACAAATAATGCTTTAATCATACTTATATACACATGCATTTCTTGAATGGGTTGAAAAAATATTAGTCAAGCAATTAACCAAAACACTGAATTGTATTTAATACATTTCAAACTTTTCTCGAAGTGCCCCAGGTGTCACATCCTTAACTCGAAACAAAGTAAATAATTTATTAATTTTAAATGATACACAAGGGCGGATCCAGCGGTGGGATCCGAGGGGTCCGGACCCCACCTAGAATTTTCAAATTTTATGAAATTTAAGCCAAATCCACCTGAAATGGCGGCAGATTTTGGCTTGGACCCCACCAGGGAAAATGGTCGGACATCCTGGATCCGCACTTGATACACATTTGTAAATTTGAAAAATAATGCAGAATACATAATTCGGAAGTATTGAAACCCCTAAAATTATCGTCAGAACGCTAGTTTTTCTAAAATCGACATTGTCCACGAACTTTCCGGACATACCTCGTAAATAAGGTTTACCCATATATACCTGTAAGCATGCAAACTCACAGACAGGCATTTGACGATCCATCTTCAATCTCTTGGAAGGCTGGGAGTTATTCTGCAAAAAAAATAACAATACGGCCAATTGATTTTGGTCATAACTTTGACTATTGACTATTATATGAATATTTCTTTGCTTAAATGCCGAAATAATATAAGCAACATGCATATCTTTTGTCTTTGTAGAGAGAAAATGTTTGTTCTAAGGTCATGAATAAGCAAGTAAAGTTTACATTGATCAGACTTCTCCTACTTCATCTCTCTTATCAGGGACCAGGGTACACTTTATTTGCAAAAGCAGACTCGAAGTCCAGACATCACCAGTGCTGAATGAGTTAACATACACATAGCTACATAATCATGTAAAGAGTAACTAAAGTTAGATGCACAACCTGATGATGTCAATGTACTGCAATGGCTCCCATTGCATTTGTATCAGCCAGCTATGAAAATTTTGAGGCATTTAAATGACATTGGTTTTTAAGTATTCACAATGATCTATTTTACTCACACTGCTCTTGCAGTCCTGCAAATGGTCTCGCAATTTAGACAACGGTATATGATCTCTGCAGTTGATGCATTCTTCAGTTGCTATCTGACCATCACAACTGTTCTGGAAATATATTGAAGACAATGAACATTAACAAGAGCTGTCAGAGGAACAGAGCGCTCGATTATTCTCAGTGCTTAATACAGATAGTATAATAAAGGTTTTAAGACCAAAAGACAAAACATTTTTGACAAAATATTTGAGTTACCAACCCTGTCTAGAGGTGATGGTGGTGGATGAGGAATAGTTACAGGAAATACTAGCAGTTGCATGAGTATCCAAGTGTTCTGGTTGATAGTATTGGTGGAGGACGAGAAACTTTACACTTTTCTTTACCAAGAAGTAGGCCCAACTTACATAAGTCAAGGTCACACTGATGTCAGGTGATGGTGGTGGATGAGAAATGGTTACAGGAAATAGTTGCATGAGTATACTAGTGTTCTTGAATCACGAAACTTTACACTTTTCTTAACCTAGAAATGGGCCAAATTGAATTAAGTTAAAAACAAAAAATTAGGTCAAGGTCAAGCTGAGGTCAGGTGATGGTGGTAGATATGGATTGGAATGGTCAAATGTAGCAATTCAAAGTGTATTGAAGTTGTTGTAGTTATAATAGTTGTAATATTGTTCATGTAAAAATGTTTAACCTTGATTTTCGCTATTTTCTAGGTATAAAAAGGGCATAATTCCAAAATTAGGAAAGCCAGGGTTACGAGACTTCATATTAAGGTGGGAGTGGTGATTGTCAACAGGTATTCCATGTTTGATTAGAATATCTTTGATGGAAATGAAGATATTCAAGTTTGTTAAAAACTGTAACCCTATGTTGCAACGCAGACGCAAACGTCCAAGTCACAGTATAAGTTCTCAATTAAATTTCTTTGAAAAGTCGAGCTAAAAATAGTCAAAATATGTGCTAATTTCAAGTAGATATTCCGAAACGTATGATGGGTACCGTACTTTCTTTTTTGCAGAGTATAGAAAACATGTATAACATTTGTGGTCAGTATATATTTGGCTATTGCCTCCCGTTATATCATTTAGGACAACGCATGTAATATTTTCAATAATCAACGATCAATCATTCTATAATGCTCTCTCTATATATATATATATATATATATAATCAAACTGTCCTGAAGAACCAAAACCGGTTGGCAGATATAATTATAGAAGTTGTTAAATAGATTTTAAAATCCATCTGATGTCGTTTTTTTAGTTTTTATATATAGATATATACATGTATATTGGAAGGTTGTCCTTCATTATGTTTGTGAAGGCATGCTGAAGACTAACCTCGTCAGCATCTACAGGAAAGTCATCTAGATTCCGTTGAATTGGGCGGACGTAGCATAGCGCCTGCCCCAAGTCTGTTTCGTTGGACAAATAGGCAGCACTAAATCCCATTGAGGGTTGCGGAATAGTCTCTAAGGAAACCCTGCTCCCAAAAGACGTCCGAAGGAGGTCGAACCCTCCACAGTCTACCAACTTCGGAAAACTTTCTTCTAACTTGGCTTTGAATGAACCAGTGTTCTCATCCTTTACAAAAGTCACTTTCTTTTCCCCCAACCCAGCTAGGTGTAGGTGGTGCTTCTGTTCCCGGGTGGGAGCAACATCCTGAAAATCAAATATGAATCAAGTAACTGAGACATTGGTGTACCCAAGGCCAAGACCATATTGATCACCAGAACAAAATGATTTTAGTTACTTTGTACAGTAGTAAATTAGTGCCCTATCAACAATGATCAACATTTCAACAAAATCAGTCTGTAAATTTAGGATTTGAAACTACTTGTTGGAATCACAAAAATGGAATCATATTACTATATATTCCATGCAAAATTCTTGGAAATATTACTTAAGTCTGAATGCATTATTACTTGTCCCGGGCAATCGGACAAGTGCTTATTTTGCAGACTGCAAAATTATATCAATAATTTAAGGAGGGTTTTCAATTTTATCATATTTTTAGCACAGCACAATTGATATCAATTCCTACCATCAACTGTTAAAATTTTGTCACCCTAAAATGTAGGTTGAGTGGAAGTTGGAGAGGGGCAAGTGACTTTCTTAGGTCACTAGTCCTACTGGGTGAGTGGCTCTCAGAAAAAAATATACCCCCCCTGATATGTAAAAATAGATTAGAATGTTAGTTATTACCTGTGTTGTGGAGGAGAGCACACAGAATCTGTGTGTCCAATAGGAGGCTGGATTGTGCTTTATACCCCCAGTCCGGCCTCTACTAGCATTCCTGCTGCTTGCTGATCTGCTGCTGTATGGAGCAAACAGAGACCGGACAGTGGTCACAGGATTCGCAATACTTGTAGTTGTACTTGTATGACTACCAGGAACTTCCAATGCTGCTGCAGCTTTCCTCAAAAATTCTGCCGCCTCAAGCTGCTTGCTCATTTTCTTCTGAAAGTGAATAAAACCTAGTGATTTCTTAAACAAGGGCTGTCTATAAGACAGCACGCTCGACTTTTCTCAGTGCCTGCTAGTATTTCAAGTGCCTGACACAGAAAAGGGGACTAACTCATATTTAATCATGCTTGACAGAGTTTTCTCCTCATTTCAACTGAAGTATTTAACCAGGAGATTAATCACATTGTACAAGTGCATTAAGTTGAAAGCTTTGATAGTGTTTGAGAAATTGACATTTTCAGCAAATTTCTAAGTCAAAAAAGGGAAATAACTCTTATTTAATGCATGCCAGGGTTGTCTCCCCATGTCAATAGATGTAGGTGATGCTGGTGATCACATTCTACAAAAGTATCAAGTTTAAAATTGTAAGCTTTGATAGTGTTTAAAACAAGAGCTGTCACTAGACAGCGCGCTCGACTATTTGCAGCCATTTGTCAGTAAAAATCAAAGTTCAAAACAGGCCATTTTAATTTGTATTATATTGAAACAAAAGTTATGCTACTTACTTAGTTGACTACATGGCAAAGAAAGCTAATGTAAAGTTATAATCCAACACATGCATTGGTTGTTGAAATATGACCTTCATAGTATCTTTCATGCAAAACTTTAACCAAGAAAAGTCTAAGTGTAAAAGGGGCATAACTCCAATTAAATCATGATAGAGTTATTGCACATGGCCGGTAGCACTGACTAATGATGGTAAGCAAGTGTTGTAAGTTTCAATGCAAAACCATTGATAGTAGGTGAGATATGGTCTGAATGTAACTTGCATGTAAAACTTTAACCAAGAAAAGTCTAAGTGTAAAAGGGGCATAACTCCAATTTAAATCAAACTGGAGTTATTGCACTTGACTAGTACCATTGACAGATGGTGGGAAACAAGTGTGATAAGTTTCAATGCAGTATCATGGATAGTAGCTGAGATATGGTCTGAATGAAATTTGCATGCAAAACTTTAACCAAAAAAATTCTAAGTTAAAAAGGGGCATAACTCCAATTAAAATCAAAACAGGGTTATTGCACTTGACCAGTACCATTGACTAATGATGATAAACAAGTGTTGTAAGTTGCAATGCAATATCATAGATAGTAACTAAGATATGGTCTCAATAAAACTTGCATGTAAAACTTTAACCAAGAAAATTCTATGTTAAAAAGGGGCATAACTCAAATAAAATCAAAATAGAGTTATTGCCCTTGACCGCTACCATTGATTGTTGGTGGTAAACAAGTGTTGTAAGTTTCAATGCAATATCATAGATAGTAACTAAGATATGGTCTCAATAAAACTTGCATGTAAAACTTTAACCAAGAAATTTTTATGTTATAAAAGGGGCATAACTCCAATAAAAATCATAATAGAGTTATTGCCCTTGACCGGTACCATTCCCTAATGATGGTAAGCAAGTGTTGTAAGTTTCAATGACATAGCATGGGTACTATGTGAGATATGGCCTAATAAGTAACTTGCATGCAAAACTTTAACCAGATTTTCTAAGTCAAAAAGGGCCATAATTTGCATTAAATTCAACCAAGAGTTATCTAACATGGTTGATTACATAGCAGGGAAGGCCAGTGCAAAGTCACAATCCAATATATGCATTGGTTATTGAAATATAGCAAGGTTAAAGTTTTATCCGAAATAGGTGCAACTTATGTTGGGCACCAAACACTATCTTGAGGATCCCGTCCCCCGGGTCGACCCTCATATTTTTTCCGCCCAGAGATGCTGAGTAAGGAGAATTGCTTTAAATTGCTTTAAATTGGCGAAAATGGCAATTACCTGGTGCAAAACAGTAAATCTCCGCCTTTCTTGTTGTTGTTGTTGTAAAAAACCGGAACTGCCGTGAGAATAATGCGATCGTAAAAAACACACAGCGAAAGGGAGAAGTCATTAATCCTAAACGTTCTTCAGCGCCACCTGGCGTCATAATGACAACTACGTTTTCGTTCAAATGCTATTTGTCTTTCGTTCAAGTTCTTACTGCAACCGGGCAATATGTAAATGTAATTTTATACAATTGTGTATTATCGTTCTTATTATTCTTTTGCATGAAGAGAGTAAAGAATCTCACATAGATACATACTGTACTACTATAAGATAAAGTAGGAACTTTAAGATATTTAAGTTGGATTGTTACAATGCATATAGCAGTTCATTGATAGTTGAATCATCTTACGCTATTGCATAATACATATGCAAAAGATCAATTAGCATACATAGAAATGCAATATTGAATCAAACACTAAGACGAAGCATGTAGGCCTATAAGAAAGCCAAGCATGGCATTTACACCAAGAAATGCAGTAACCATAAGAGACTTGCAAATAGAATACATACAAATTCAAAATAAGAATATACAACTATGACGAATCATACATAGAACATAATGCATGGCGTTTGCATCAAGTAACTTGCAATAAACATACATGGAAGTGCAATATTGAATCAAACACTAAGACGAAGCATGTATAAGAAAGCCAAGCATGGCATTTACACCAAGAAAAATGCAGTAACCATAAGAGACTTGCAAATAGAATACATACAAATTCAAAATAAGAATATACAACTATGACGAACCATACATAGAACATAATGCATGGCGTTTGCATCAAGTAACTTGCAATAACCATACATAGAAGTGCAATCTAGATAGATACATGTATGACGAAACACGAATAAGAATGTAATTAGGATCAATAGACATATGGCGGAAATTCCCTTCCATATATACCCTCCAGAAGATGGATAACATCAGGAATGAGGTGTCGAGAGTGATAAATATAAGTTGGAAAAACTTGTTTCACAAATCACCTTAAATAAATTAGTATAAACTACAATTTATTTTTGCTACCAGATTTAGTAATAAAGCTTTTTTAGAGTGCTAATTAGTATAGAGCAACAAGATTTTGGCAGAATATGCGGACTTACAACCGTAAAATAAATTATTATAGTTTACAAGAAAAACA
>CAVMCB010000110.1:0-25443 GCA_963678985.1 Spisula subtruncata | reverse complement strand
GGCCTACATGCTTCGTCTTAGTGTTTGATTCAATATTGCATTTCTATGTATTCTACTTGCAAGTCTCTTGGTGTAAATGAATATGTCCAGCCTTTAAAAATGATCACGTTTATGCTATTGGCATTCTCGTATTATACTAGATGCAAACGCTTTCTTATTAGTAAGATTGTTTTTGTTTGTGATTGACATGATTAATGGTATAACCTATATTATTAGAGTTTGACTGTTTACAAGGGTAATTGCTTACTACAGAAGTCGAATTGTTTTATTTCGAGTTAAGCTGAGGACGAATGTCATTCTTATTCAGGGGAAATCACTCTCATGCTATTAATATAAAATAACTGCTCCCCCAAAATGACAATTAAAGATGGACGACACCGGTAATTTTTGCTAAAAAAGTGAGAAACTTTGCTATTTTTCATCTTCATCAATAACTTAATCGAATAATTTGACCTCATTTTTTCGTTAACTTTTTGTACTTCACATTATCAAAAACTTTTAGAAGTATTAAGATGGAAAACAAATCTGTTTGGCTTGAAAATTGAGTGAACCTGGTGGAAAAAAGTGGGTGGGGTGACCGTGTAAACTCATTACAAATTAATTTACTGTTTTAAAGTCTTCTGTAAGTTTCGAATAAAGATATGCTTTTAATTCACCTGTCAATGTAAACCACTGCCCCCAATGCATCAGTCAGTTGCAACCACGCCAACTCCAACCCCAGGGATGGTTGGTCATTTTTACTTTTGGGTCTGCAAAACCTCAAAACATACAGGATATACAACATACTGAGAAGACGAGTTGGCTCAGTGGTAGAGCGCCCGCTTCAGACACGGGAGGTCCGAGGTTCGATTCCCGCTGGAGCCATCTCGAAAGTTTCTTCTTCGGGCATGTGAAACTTTGTAATTCTTCTCAGTAATGTCCCTCTCTATCTATATATATACAGACTCGAGAATGTTCTACCATGGTGTACAGTTGGTCAAAGCTATCTATACAGACTGATGTATGTTCTACCATGATGTACGGTTGGTCATGGCTATCTATACAGACTCATGTTATGATTTATGTTCTACCATGGTGTACAGTAGACAGAGAAGCTGTCTGCAAGTGGCTGCTTTAAATATATAGATTGCGTCGAAATGGTTTGACTAGGTGTACAGTTGGTCACGGCTATCTAAACAGACTCGTATATGTTCTGCCATGGTGTACGGTTGGTCACAGCTATTTATACAGACTCATGTATGCTCTACCATGGTGTACGGTTGGTCACAGCTCTCTAACATTGGAACTGTATATGCTATAAAATATTTGAACGGAAATAGAATCACATGTGGTCTGACTTACAAGAAGTGTACGGTAATACAGGCAGATAGGTTTTTACAACAAAAACCCTGTATTGACCTCGTCAAATGCAATTCACTTTTCTAAATTAGTGCAAAAACGGCTCAAGAGATCAAGAGATCAATCTCAAAATTAATGTTACAAAACAGGTTGTAATGCCTGTAACACATATTCATTTTCCCGATTAAGTGTTTTGTAATACCCGCTCCCTTTGTATAGAGTGTCCATATTAGAAATCCGTTTGATCACAGCTTGACTTCTTTAGGGAATTTAAATTAGGTCTGCCATTACCATACAATCGTTTTCTATGCATAATCATATAAAACATGTCCGGATATTGAATGTACTGAACTTAAACATAGGTTTTCAGGGTCAATGAATAAGAATATAGCATTGATGGAAGGATTGGTAATGTAACTCTCCAAACTAGGTTACAAGATCAAATAGTAAAAAAAGCATTTTTACACTCTAGCGGTCACAATTTAGGTCTGATCTTCATTATACCCCCAGATACATAGTATATGGGGCTATATTGGAGTCATGCTTGAGGTTGGTTGGTCTGTTGGTCCGTCGGTTGGTCCGTACAAATTTTGTCCGCGCTATTTTTCTGTAACCATTGGTCTGATTTCAACGAAACTTTGCATGAGTTATCAGTACCAAGTCTAGTTGTGCATATTGTCGGCACACGCTGGTCGGACAAATTTTAAGGTAGGTATGGCCCTTTATTTTTTTACACTTAAAAAATTTGTCCGCACTATTTCTCAGTAACAATTGGTCTGAATTCAAAGAAACTTTGCATGAGTTATCAGTACCAAGTCTAGTTGTGCATATTGTCGGCACACACTGGTCGGACAAATTTTAAGGTAGTTCTGGCCCTTAATTTTTTTTACACTTAAATATTTTGTCCACGCTATTTCTCTGTAACCATTGGTCTGATTTAACGAAACTTTGTATAAATGATCAGTACCAAGTCTAGTTGTGCATATCGTCGGCACACATTGGTCGGATGAATTTTAAGGGAGTTGTGGCCCTTTGTTTTTTACACTTAAATATTTTGTCTGTGCTATTTCTCTGTTACCAATGGTCAGATTTTAACGAAACCTTGTATGAATGATCAGTACCAAGTCTAGTTGTGCATATCGTCGGCACACATTGGTCAGATCAATTTTAAGTCTAGTTGTGCATAGCTGACTGTGTCAAGCAGTTTCTGGGGGTATTCATCACATTCAGTGATATTTCTTGTTAAATTTTGTCAGAATGCTTATCTTAATAATACCTAGGTCAAGTTTGAGTATGGGTCTCATAATATTAAAAATTAGGTCACTCGGTCAAATGATAGAGAAAACATGTCCACACTCTAGCGGTCACAAATTTGGTCTGATTACCACCAAATGTCACCAAATTTTTTATCCAGTGAAACCTATGTCAGTTTCAAATCTTGGTAATGTGACTCTTAAAACTACGTGAAATAGTAGAAAAAGCACATCCACACCCTAGCGGTTACAATTTTGGTCTTATCTTCATCAAACTTGGTCAGAATGTTTATCTTAATGATTCCTGGGTCAAGTTAGAACCCGAGTTATGTGTCAAATGATAGAAAAAGCATGTCCGCACTCTAGATGTCACAGTTTTGGACCGATCTTTATCAAACTTGGTCAGAATGTTCATTCTAATGATAATTCGGCCAAGTTGCAATCTTGTTTATGTAACTTTAAAAACAAGATCACTGGGCATGCTGGGTCAAATATCAGAAAAAAACATGATCTCACTCTAGCGGTTATAATTTTTGTCCGATCTTTATCAAACTTGGTCTGATTGTTTATCTTATTGATACCTTGGTCAAGTTTGAATTTGGATAAAGTGACTCTTAAAACTAGGTCACTAGGTCAATGGAAAAAGCATGTCTGCACTCTAGTAATTACAATTTTGGTCAGAAATTCATCAAACTTGGTCATAGTGTTTATCTCAATGATTATCTATGTCAAGCATGAAACTTTCAGCTATGTTTCATATGATTGAGAAGTTGTGGGAGACATATGCTATTCTCAAAAGTAGCTGTAGTTCAACATAATTTACAAAGCAGTTCCTCAGATATTTTATGCATACTCGGGGCAGATTTCACTTTTTGGTATGCTACAAAATAACATATTCCCCTTTGTTCATTCTTTTCAGGCATGAAGACGATATCCAAAGGTCCTTGGACCCATTGTTTAAGAATCCTGGATCCTACCACTCCAATACTGATTTGGACTTTAATGTTGAATGTGTGACCCTTGCTTCCACTACCAAGACCAAAGTTCCTAATCAGTGTTACTGTGTACATGTATTTACTGTGTTGTAAGCGAAGGATAAATGGAACATGTACGAGTATATTATCAATCTTATTCTCTGTATTTTATACGCCATACCTTGCTAATAATGCCTGAAAAGTAAAGTAGGAATCTACCAGAACATTAATACTAATGGCAGCTGAGGAGATGAAACAGCTGGCTGCCAGAAAATTGCATTCGGTTGCGAACAAGTTGCAGAATAACAGATTCTATGATATAGAAATTGAATTGGAGACCATATCCTCTATGTTGGTACAGCTTTCTCAGATAGTGGATGTGAATGGAGCACTTGACTTCTTTGAATCTGCTCTCGCAAATATTCAGTCTGAAACTACTGAAACTAGTCCTGAAAGAACGGTGCAGTCTGTGCCGCCAAGACATACTGGTAAAATGGGTCGCCCAGCATTTGATATACCTGAAGATTCATTGGAATACTATGTTCAGTGCAATTTTAAAACTAAACAAATTGCTGAGATATTTAATGTAAGCACCCGTACCATCGAAAGACGCCTACAGGAATACAACCTCCAAATTAGATCCACTTACAGCTCCATCTCTGACGATGAGCTAGAGAAAAAAATATTAACTGTTGTCAGCTCTTTCCCAATGGTTGGATACAGAACAATCCAAGGCATTCTAAAAGGTGAAGGAATACGTGTGCAAGAGAAGAGGATTCAGCAAATTTTGCGGCTTATCGACCCTGAAGGTGTTCTCTTTCGGAGACTATTCCTAACAACGTGCAGGGTGCAGAGAAGGAGTTATTGTGTAGCAGGGCCTCAAGCCCTCTGGCATATAGATGGCAACCATAAATTGATTAGGTACATATTTAAGAAACTAATTTCTCCACAACGTATACATTGAGGTTTGAACAACGGGTTGCGTGCAAATTAAACTTTGCATGCAACCTGTTGCAGTTCATACATTAATGAATACATTGTTTAAAAATTGCTGAAGTGTGCCTCGGTAGCAAATCTAGGGCTGTTCTGAATGCAAAGTGTGCTGTTCATTGTATGGTCAGTCTGACATCGGACAAAATTATTATACCCCCATATAATTATGAAATATATGGGGGCTATATTGGATTCAGGCTTGTCGGTGGCCGGTCCGTCCGTGCGTCTGTAGACACAATTTGTCCGGACAATTTCTCACCAACTTCTGGCAGGATTCAAATGAAACTTCACAGAAGTGATCAGTAGTAAGTTTAGTTGTGCATGCTTAAATAATTTTTCATTTGGATTAATTTTCACAGAATTTTTGCCCTTTGTTTTTTTACAGTATATACATTATACAATAGGCAAGGAAAATTCACAGAAGTGATCAGAAGTAAGCCTAGTTGTGCATGCTTGAACCATTTTGCATTTGGATTAATTTTCACTGAGTTATAGCCCTTTGTTTTTATAGAGTATATACAATAGGCAAATTTTGTCCGGACAATTTCTCAGCAACTACTGACAGGATTTCAATGAAACTTGACAGTAGTGATCAGTAGTAAGCCTAGCTGTGCATGCTTGAACCATTTTTCATTTGATTTAATTTTCACTGAGTTATAGCCCTTTGCTTTTATATAGTATATACAATAGGCAAATGAGCAACTACTGACAGGATTTCAATGAAACCTCACAGTAATGATTACTGGTAGTAGATAGTGATCAGAAGGTAGTAAGCCTAGATGTGCATGCTTGAAGCATTTTTCATTTGGATTAAATTTCACTGAGTTATATTGTTTGCAGGTTTAAAACAATTATGAAAAATGACTGTTTTATGTATTCTGGTTTTTTTTTACCGGAAGTCATTGCAATTTTTAGTGCCATACCTACTAACATTCTATACACCCAAAGGTACGTATAATGTTATGGCATGTGGATCTGTCTGTCCATCCACAAATTCCCTTCCGCTCTGTAACTGAGTTATGGATAGGGTTATATTCAAATAATTCCATCATGATAAAAGTTTCTTTATTGTATTTCAGATGGCGTTTGGTAATACATGGTGGCATTGATGGGTTTTCAAGAATGCCAGTCTTCTTAAAAGTAAGCAACAATAATAAAGCAGAAACAGTTCTTGAGGCGTTTGTTGATGCAACAGATAAATATGGATTGCCTTTGAGAGTGAGGTCAGACAAGGGTGGAGAGAATGTACGTGTTGCAGAATATATGCTCAGACGCAGAGGAGCTGACACCAAACCATTCATTGCTGGAAGAAGTGTTCATAATCAAAGGTATATATTTTAGCTTGACTTTTCGAAGAAAAAAAGTTGAGCTATTTTACGACGTGATCATCTGTGTCAGCGTTTGCGTGTGCGTTGGTTAAGGTTTTTGTGGGTGTCATTTTCTCAAAGACTTTCAAAGGTATCCACTTGAAACTCAAGATAGCTATTCACCATCACAAGGGGAGTCCATACCGACAAGTCTCGTAACCCTGTGACCTATATTTATGGAGTTATTATCTGCCCTTGTTTCGACTTAGTACATAGAAATAGTGGCAAATTTTACACCTAAACTTAATTTTATCAAACATTGTCAAAGCTTTCAACTTTAAACTTGATTCTCTTGTAGAATGTGATCTACTTCTATTGACATGGGGAGACATCTCTGTCAAGCATTAAATAAGAGTTATTTCCCTTTTTCGACTTAGAAATTTGCGGAAAATGTCAATTTCTCAAACACTATCAAAGCTTTCAACTTGAATCTCAATGCATTTGTACAATGTGATGACTTACTTAATTTGACATGAGGAGAAAACTTTATCAAGCATTAAATACGAGTTATTCCCCTAAGCTGTGTCAGGCACTTGAACTACTATCAAGCACTGAGAAAAGTCGAGCGCGCGGTTTTACGAACCTCTCTTGTTTGTTGAACACTTATATGAATGAATTTTGGGATCAAATGTCATGAATGTTGTGAAAATAAGCACCATTCGGTACCTTGTCTCCAAGGTTAAGTTTTTGTTAAGTAAGCTACAGCCTGCACAGATCCAGGGGGCGGGGGAGGTTGGGTTCAGGAACCCACCCAATGGAAAATAAAAAATATATTTTTTTTTGTTCTAAAAACAAATAATCCAAGTTTCTAGGTAAAGAAATAATTATTTGTTTAATAAATGACTTAAACACTTAAAGGTACCTAAATATCAATACTATGTATAGTTTGGACCCACACTTGAGAGTTCTGTTTTCCTTTTGGTAATATACGTCACTGGGACAAACACATATAGCCACTGAAATTCAATTTTTATATATAAGATGAAAATAAACATAATGCCATACACCCAACGGTAGTACATTCCACCACAATCTGCGATACTTACATATATCAGTTGTGACATGAGAAAACCAACAATCTGGTTAAGCGACCAGCATGGATTTAACGCGCAGTCTGATCTGGATCCATACTGTTCGCTTTTAGCGCCTATTAATGTTGAAGAAACTGTCAGCGAACAGTATGGATCCTGATCAGAATGTGCGGATGCGCAGGCTGGTCTGTCTCCATGCTTGTCACAAAACACACAATGTTGGTTTTCCCGTGACACGGCTCATACATCTATTACAAGCATGGTTATGAGTGATGTACAAGTTGAGAATAGAGGTGACGTTGTACATGTACAAACAATGTGACCGCATAGTGATGCGTATGCACATGTGGTTGTCCCATGACTTCTGTTATACATGTTTGTCTGTAGAGGAAAGTCAACATTATCTTTAAAAACCAGTCATGGTTTGTCATTTTTGTGCCACTTTCTCATGGTCAGAAAAATAAAATATGCCCCAGCGCGGTTCTCAAACGTAGAACCTCTCGCTTAGAAGACGTAGGCTCTACCGACTGAGCTATCCGGGCTCCCACATAAAATTTGCCATATTGCCAGTTCTACTGACAACAAAATTTCCATGGCAATTTTAAGTCCAAAATGTGTATAACATGCATGAATAATTTACCTTCAGAAGGTTTTCGTAAAGCTGCATATTTTACTTCTTTCAGGATAGAAAGGCTTTGGAGGGAGATTTGGGCTGGTGTCACCAGCCTATACTATGGCCTCTTTTACTTCCTAGAGGACCAAGGTTTACTGCAAATGGAGAACGAGCTCCATCTTCAGGTCCTTCATCTGGTCTACATTCCATTGATTCAGCACCAATTAGACAGATTCATGGCTGCACTCCAGAGACGGCCTCTCAGGACAGAACACAATCAAAGCCCTCTCCAGCTTTGGGTAAATGGACAAGTACATGCAGATGACATGTCTGAAACAGAGGTACTGTATAGCTGTCATTTGTTCCATTCATGTTGATATCTAAACACAACCATAACCACCAGGGGATGCAGGATCTTTTGTCTTAATATGTATAGATACAACACCCTTTCAGCTTCAGCCTTCATATTTGGCACATAATATGTATTGGGACAAGACCTTTTTATCCATATAAAAATTTTGATCCCAAAGACCTTGACCTCGGACTCATTTAAGTTGTATAAGTGAAGAAACCTGGATAAAGTTGATCCCTCAAGAGCAACCAAACCAAACATTAAAAGCTAAAAATTGCTGACTCGGTTTTATTGAGTCGGTTCATGAGAGATACTGGTAAGTGCAACATCTCCAACGCCCCCTAGCACCGGATTAAGCGGTATTCAATTCTCAACACAAAAGGTGTTGGAGTCATGTCTAGTCCACTTGTTTATGGACATACCAGATAACAGACAACCCATTCAGCCCTGAACGACTTTAGTCCTTATTTGCAAATAAAGTATACCCTGATCAGACATCTACAGCTCCTACAGGAGATGTCTGATCAGGGTATCCTTGTTTTGCCTATCCATGACCCAAGAATAAACATTTTTACACACCCATCGAAGGATTAATGCATTAAGAGGCACACTTAAATTTTTACCTTTAAGCAGCTTCAAGAATTTAAGACAAGCAAAGTGCTTCATTGACAGCTGTTGTTACAGTACCATTCTCATATACATGTATGACTTTTATAGGTGAACCAGTATGGTGTGGAAACTGATGTGGGAGGTGTCCCCGAGATCGACGCCGTGAATGTTCCAGAAATGCCAGAATTTCCGGAAAGTGTAATAGACCAAGTTAGAAATATTATTTCAAGGCAACCATCCAACTTTGGGATAGATATGTACAGAGACTGCCTTGAAGTTCTGAATAGCAGCATTTAAGTTGACATTCCTGTGTACTGATATGATGTGGTGTTAACTATGCCATTGTCCAAATGGTACAGTGAGAAGAAATTAACTATGGTCATTTTGACCAATTGATGATTAATATGATTTCCAGCAACAAGAGAAAACCAAAACCATGTCATATTTCTTTCTTTAATAAAGTAGTTTCCGGTACATATTTCTTCCTTTCTATTATCCCATAGCCATATCAGTTTCATGTCAAATACTAGTATCCGGCCTTAAAAATATGTTTGTTTCCTGTAATCAGACCGACCCTACCTCTTCAACCCTACCCTCTCCCAATGTTCTTATTTATTTTTCTATAATATGACTGTGACCTAGTTTTCAAGGTCCATTGATCCAGATTCAAACTTGACCTAGATATCATCTTGTTTGGTGAAGATCATACCAGAAGTGTGACATAGTGTTTACAAGGTTTTCTAAGAGTTGACCTTGTGACCTAGTTTTCAGAGACATGTGACCCAGAATCGAACTTCATCTAGATATCATCGAGTCATACATTTTGATAAAGTTTAGTGAAGATCACATGGATTTGAACTTGATCTAGATATCAAGATAATTTGAGCCGCTTCATGTAAAAACCAACATTGTGGGTTTTGTGACCAGCATGGAGACAGATCAGCCTGCGCATCCGCACATTCTGATCAGGATCCATACTGTTCGCTGACAGTTTCTTCAACATTAATAGGCTCTAAAAGCGAACAGTATGGATCCTGATCAGACTGCGCGGATGTGCAGGCTGGTCTGAATCCATGCTGGTCGCAAAACCCACAATTTTTTATTTTCGTGTAGCGGCTCAATTATATATTATGATCAAGTTTGGTGAATATCACACCAGAAATGTGACCACTATAGTGTTAGCAAGGTTTTTCTATCATTTGACCTTGTGACCTTGTTTCAAGGTCACGTGACCCAGATTCACACTTTACCTAGATATCATCAAGATATACATACAAAATGACAGAGTTTGGTGACGATCTGACCAGAAATGTGACGTCTAGAGTGTTCACACGATTATCTATTATCTGATCTTCCTTGTTTTCAAGGTCACGTGACTGAGATTTAAACTTGAACTAGGTATCGTCTAGTATACATTGTGACCAAGTTTGGTGGAGATTGGATCAGTAATGTGACCTCTAGAGTGTTTACAAGGAAAAGTTTACGAACTACAGACTAAGGACGAGTGGTCATCCCAATAGTGCAGGTGATCTTTAAACAGCCAATCCTGATTAAAATGGCAATAATTGATATTTTACTGCAACAAAGCAGCTTGTTTTAGCAAGTTTATCTAAAACAATGCATCTATGACAAAAAATGATCTTACATATTTATTTTCCTTTATTCCCATACCTACCAACCAAAGATTGCTACAGGAAACAAACAGTTTTTATAGACCTCATGTACAATAATAACTATTACGAGCAGCTTACACCTTTTAACACATTAACATTTAACATGTCACTAAATATTTAATCTGTGTTCCCATACAAAACAAGATGTGACCTTATTCGAACAACTTCTTTACATCCATTTCATTTCATATCATACGATACCAAATCCCAAAGTACCAAAGATAATGTGAAGCATATGGGCTTCCATCGTTTTGTACGTGCGAAGGTCCTTTATACTGGAAAAGTTTATGGAAGGCACGCAGGTATTGACACTGCTCAGCACTGCGCTTAGATGGTCGAAATATATGCTTCCTGCCAGATTTGATGGTGCATGTGCACAGCCAGTGAGGGATTGGAATACCTGCTCCATTGTAACCGTCACCTCCTTTGTATCCTCCTGTGTATCCTCAGCATAGATGTCTATGTGCACCGTTGTTACACGCCCTCCTGAAATAAAGATAGAGAGAAAAGATATTGTATCATTTGTTGAAATAGTTATGGTTCAATTGGTATACATGTATTACGTAAATTGTGCATGGTATTTATGGGGGCAGTGTCTGAAAAATTGCCAAGTGAAAGAAGTTCTGTCAACTTTTTCTAAACATGACGATTTAAAATGCAGTTTTTTACATATGCTTGACAGAAAGGTACTAAAATGCAACATGCTAGGATTGCATAAAACGCTTATAGGAGCGTTCTGCAATTCTAGCATGCTATAATATATACCGGTATCAGTAACTTGCTTGTCAAAATATGTAAAACAAGAGCAGTTAGTAGAACAGCACGCTCGACTATTCTCAGAGCTGGATAGTTAAATTGAGATTTCCTAAGTCCTTTGGAGGATAATGTTCCAGGACCTTGATAGCGTTAAGTGTTGATGATGGTGAACAAGTATACTATGATTGAAAGCAATGCCTTGTTAGACATTTGAAAATGCTTGACAATGAAAAACTTTAACATTCTGGTTAACATTTTCTATTCAATACTAGAATGGGTTTTTGACACAAAAACGTATGTCTCCCCCAGCCACCGCATATAAAAGAGCTGCACATCACCTTGAATCATTTAACACTGGTGTGAAGGTATTGTAAAATCCCTTTAGCTTTGATAGTTGTTGAGATATGTGCTACGTTAGTATCTGCAACGCGGACAAATGGGTGATAACAATAGCTGGACTATTCTTTAAATAGTCGAGCTAAAGACAGACTTTTTATAGTCCAGTTTTCAGAGTTTTTACTGTACATGTACAAGCATAACACTTAAAAAAAATCTGTAAAAGTTTGATCCCTTGAGAGCAACCAAACCAAACATAAAGGAAACAAGAGGACCAGAGTTCCTTAATAGCTCACTAGTTCTGAAAGGTTACGCAAGTTATTTCCATAATTTAACGAAGTTATTTCCAATGACCATTACTTGATCTAAATAGTGACCTACTTTTTTACAAACATGACCTAGAATTTTATTATGAGAGCTAAAAATTGTGACCTCTGCAGCGCTACCAAGGTTTTAGTATGATTTGACCTGGAGACCTAGTTTTTGACCTCACATGACCCAGATTCAAACTTTACACGAAGATGATCAAGATAAACATTTTGATTAAGTTTCATGAAGATTGAAGCAAACATGTGGCTTCAAGACTGTTTAAAAGCTTTTTCCTCTATTTGACCTAGTCACCTAGTTCTTGACCCCACATGACCCAGTTTCAAACTTGACCAGAAGATCATCAATTTGAACATTTTGACAAAGTTTCATGAAGATTGAAGCAACAATATGGCTTCTAGACTGTTTTCAAACTTTTTACTCTATTTGACCTAGTGGCCTAGTTTTTGACCCCACATGACCCAGATTCAAGCTTGACCTGACCATCATCAAGATGAACATTTTGAAAAAGTTTCATGAAGATTGAAGCAAAAATGTGGCCTCTAGGCTGTTTACAAGCTTTTTCCTCTATTTGACCTAGTTTTTGACCCTACATGACCCAGATTCAAACTTGACTTGAAGATCATCAAGATGAACATTTTGACCAAGTTTCATGAAGAGACCTCTGGAGTGTTTACAAGCTTTTTCTTCTATTTGATCTAGTGACCTAGTATTTGACCCCACATGACCCAGATTCAAACTTGACGTAGATATCACCTAGATAAACATTGTGACCAAGTTAGGTGAGGATCTGACAAATAATGTGACCTGCAGAGTGTTTACGTGCAAATGTTGACGTCTGACAGACAACGGACAAAAGGCCATCACAAAAGCTCACCTTGTCACTATGTGACAGGTGAGCTAAAAATTGCTGACTCGGTTTTATTGAGTCGGTTCATGACAGATTACAGCCTTTTTCTACAATTTCTTTCTAATCTAAAATGTACTTACGTTCAACATTCTTGAGGAATTGGTGCATGTTGTAAATCACCATCTCTTCATCCGACTTCTCATCGTCGTTTTTGGAGAAGGAGGACGAGTACATACCCATCACCTCACTTGCTGATAGAGAGCCTGAAGGCTTGATGAAGTACTTCTTTGACTCAGGATACTTTTTCAAAATATCTAGGACACTATTTACTTTCAACCCTGTGTAAAATGAAAACCATCACTAAATATTTGGTTTGGCTCAGTGAGTTTTACCTATCTGCTCCCATATTATTCAATCTATTAATAGTCCAAGTCCAAAAATAGGTAAATATCAAGCTCAAAATGAGGTCAGGTGTCATATGGGTGGGTTAAGAGTAATCACTAACAATATCAATCCATGCAACTTTAAAGGCTTTGTAACAAGCAGTATTGATGCTAAATCAAACTGTCCATTTGGGTCAAACTTGTTACAGACAGACGCACAAGCCAATTACTATATGCCCTCCACAACATACATGTAGTTGCCAGAGGGGAATATAAACGCATAAATAACATGCTAGACACAAAATAAATGCTGAAAATGGGCCAAGTGACCACAATACCTTGTTTTTTTTTCTTCAAAATTTGACCTAAAATTTACAAAGAATCCCATTGCTTTTAAAAAAAAATTTCTGCCGACTATGGAGCAAACTTTGTTACCTTCCATATATTGTAAAAGCCCTGGCAAACAGCGATACATCAGAAAATGGGCCTTGATAGCCTCCACCGCTTCTTCTTTGTTGCTCTTGGTTACACGCCTTCTAAAGTTCACTTGGTCAAGTAGGTCGACATGCTCCACATTCACATCACCTTCACTTTGGTCCGAGACCTTTTGTATCTGAAAACAATATGTAATACCTGATTAACTACTGCCTCTTTCAAACCATTATTGTGACACTAAGATTTTGTAATATTTATATTATTTTTTGTACGATAATCCCGTACCTTGTGCTAAAATTGGCAGGGAGAAGGCACAGGCACAATGGTTAAAGCTAGATACAAAATTTAAACCATTCAGCCCTGGTGACACATTGAGACGTCATTTGCAAATAAAGTCTACCCTGATCAGACAGTAGAGCTTTCTGATCAGGGTACACTTTATTTGCTTATGCATTATCTTGGATTAAAAATTTTCATTTGTGCCAATGCAAAACATTAAAAGGTTACAAATATAATAAATATTCTTGAAATATCAATTTTTCTTTGAATATTCAGGGTTGAATGAGTTTAGAACATGAACTAGAAATCTTTTTAATGGACGGGTTTTCAAAAATATTAGTCACATGGTTATGAAATTCTTTTAATGGTGTTTAAATATATCAATTATTTTAAATCAAAGATTCACTCTTTCACTGACAATTTAAATGTGTCATTTTAACTTTTTTAAGCTTACTATTTAATAATTTGAAAGATGATAACATCTTTTCATGCATCATAATTTGTAAACCTCAGTGGATGAGACATTCAGGGATACAGAAAATTGTGCAGTTCCAAGCTCAGACTTTGGACTCGCCACTATTTTCAGTAGCACATTTCAACTATCCTGGTAGAGTCCTTTACCTGCTCAATGGCATGCATCACATCTTGTCTTTTTATGACATCTGTACATAATCTGGACATATCTGGCGATTTCCCCAAAACGATGAAGTCGACCAGATGCTGCTCAAGACATCTTGGACCTGGATGACCAGACAGCAATGCCATTGCTGTTACCTTGCCCATAAGTTTGTAATGTTGTTTGCTCAACAAGTCAGCATCGGCACTAAACAGACTGTCCTCAAATACTTGGCTTTCACGAAATAACATTGTGAAAAATTCACGAGACAGTCCACCTTCATCAATACCCTCTTCACCGATAAATCGGATCTTTAGTTTTTTTCCCCAGTCCTCTTCACAGCCGTCATCCAACTGTTCCATTGATGTTTTCCGGAAATGTCTCCTGATGACAGCAATCTCCCATGTGGATGAGAAGGTGTCGAAGACTTGTCCAAGTGCTTCATCAAGAGTTCTGTAACCAAAAAAGTTCATCGAGTACTTGTTAAACAATATTTTAACTGTAGAACATTCTCACTCCTCTTTTGACTTTCTGCATTTGGTTGAGTTTTGTCCCATTCTAAGCTCACCTGACACAAAGTGCAAAGGTAGACTTTTATCGTCCACCATCGTATGTGCATAAAGTTAACTTCAGGGGTAAAAGTTCAAAATTTTGAAAATCCTGAAAATTCAAATTTTCAACTTTTTATATAGAAAAAATGAAAGAGATTGGCAGATTTCAGCCTCTGAAAATCAGGAATAATCCTGTAAACTTTTACCATAAACTTGGCCTATGTTTTCGACACATGAACATACTTTAAAGTTTGGTGAAGATTTGATAAATAAATGTTTTAATTTAAAGAGCTGTCAAGGTTCAAACCGAGTTAGATATAGGAAACAGGATGCGTTTGTAAAACCTCGCTATGTCCCCCTTACTGCTTTGATGTCCAATTTGACCTTTGATCTTGAAGGATGACATTGACCTTGAAATATCAGCCATCAAAATGTGCGACTCCACAAGATACATATGCATGCCAAACATCAATTTGCTATCTGCAACAGCTCAAACGTTATGATCAATGTTGAAGTTAGATGGCCAATGTTAAAGTATTTGACCTTTGTCTTCGATGGATGACCTTGACCTTCCCATGTCACCACTCAAAATGTTCAGTTGTCTGAAGTATCTTTATCAACATGGTTAAAAAGTTACACTATATATTTTGTCCTATATACATGTATTTTGACCTTGACAGATGACCTTGACCTGTCACCCATCATGAGTTGTGGTAAATCTTAAATAATGGATTTTGACATCTACATTTGATGGAATTCTTTGAGCATTTTGGTAGAGGGCCACCAAAGGAACATTTTTGTGAAGTTATTTCAAAATTGGACTAGGGGTTTAGGAGGAGATGTCATTTAAGTCAATTGTTTACGGTTTTGCAATAGTAACCTATGTAAAATCAAGTGACCCACCCGGGCGGGGTCAATTTGACCCCGGGGTCATGATTTGAACAATCATGGTAGATGTCCACTAGGCAAAGCCACATACCAAATATCTAAGCTCTGGGCCTTATGGCTTCAGAGAAAAATACTTCTTAAGTTTTTCCTTTCGGTTGCCATGGCAACCAGAGTTCTGCATGGAATGGAATTCTTTGAGCAATTTTGGTAGAAGGCCACCCAAGGATCATTTGTGTGAAGTTATTTCAAAATTGGACTAGGAGTTTAGGAGGAGATGTCGTTTGAATGAAAAGTTTACGGACGCACGCACAGACGCCGGACAAAAGACGATCACAATAGCTCACCCTGTCACTTTGTGACAGGTGAGCTAACAATAGACTGGGGGACATAAAAATGGAAAGTGTGTCCATTGTAAAAATTAACTTCAGGTTGAATTTAATGAAAATATGGAGATGTTCATTTAAACACAACCTGAACAACATATCCCTGAAGTTAAAGTCTATGTACAAAATTTTTTCTGTGAAACTGTGTCTAAATTTTTAGCAATTTGTTTACACATTTGAATTACCAACCAAATTTGTATGTACACCCACACTACGCCAGCTTATACCCTAAAACAGAGCAATCTTCATCTCTTAAAAGTCTTCTGTTTTTATAGTCAATGAACATACAAATGTCGCAGTCATTTTCCGATCATGCTTACTTTGAATCTCTGTCTTCATCGACATGTAATGTCACGTCAACAGTCTCACCACATGAGGAGGCATGCACTGCCAGCATGTCGCCTGGAAATGTCTCCAAACACACAGGACACTGCTGATTCTCTGCAACACTGCAATAATAAGATGTCAATACACACATTCTTTACTCGGATAATCCACAATGAGAGGATGGTCCCATAGTTTGATGGTAGTGAATATCTTAACCAATATCAATGTTTATTCTGTGTGAAGGTAATTGTCAGAAAAAACAACAGAAGAGACAGAAATTTCTATGTCTGACAAGTTTTCTGTAGAACCTCTGAAAACAGGACAACTAAAATCCTGAACAAAATATAATTCTGTTACAAAAGGCTGCCCAAAACAGGTAAACAGTGCTACAAACAACTCCTACAGGAACTGTTTGTAGCACTGTTGACCTGCATTTAGCAACCACTTATGTTAAACCTTTAAAATCACCCGCAATATTCATCCTGTTTAGACTGAGTCTACTGTATTCAGTGGAATCAATTGACTGGTGCATAAGGTCATAGTTCAAACTAATTAACAAACCATGGAACTGTAACTTTGAACAATACAATACTTCGGTATCAAAAAAACAAACAAAAAAACTGAACATCCATACAATATAACTTGCTATATACTTACGTGACATCTTTTACGCCGTTGTTATCCTAAATATTGAAATTAACAATCACACTAAGCCAATAGACTAGCATGTAAGTATGCCTTTAGTCAAAATACGACAAATAATAGAGGTCTTTAACATAAAGGGCTTGAGCCCTTATATTCAACAAGTCCATTTTTAAAAGTTGACATGTCTAAGAAGAAATACAACAAGAGGACCAGTAGATCCTTTGGTCCCTCACCTGTCTTCAAAGTCAAATGAAGAACGAAGGTCTTTCTATCATTAACATTGTGACCTAGTTTTCAATGTCATGTAATCCAGATTCGAACTTGACCTAGGTATTATCAAAATATACAATGCACAAGTTTGGGGAAAATCAAACCAAAAATGTGACCTTTAGTGTTTAAAAGGTTTTTCTATGATTTTGACATTGTGACAAACATGTAGTTTTCAAGGTCATGTGACCACGATATGAACTTGACCTAGATATTATCCACATTTACATAGAGACCAAGTTGATGAAGAACGGACCAGACATCTAAAGGGTTTACAAGGTTTTTCTATGCTTTAACCTCGTGACCTAGTTTTCTAGGTCGCATGAACCAGTTTCAAACTTGACCTAAATATCGTCAGTCTAGATATACATTGTTACCAAGTTTAGTGAAGATTTAACAAGAAATGTGACCTCTAGAGTGTTTACAATGTTTTTCTATGGTTTTGCCTTGTGACCTAGTTATCAAGGTCACGTGACCAAGGTTCTAAACTGGCCTAGATATTATCTAGATGTACATTGTGACCAAGTTTGGTGAAGATCCAACCAACAATGAGACCTGTAAAGTGCTTACAAGGTTTTTCTATCATTTAACCTTTTGACCTAGTTTTCAAGGTCACACAACCCAGATTCCATCTTGACCTAGATATTATATAAATATACATTGTGACAAAGTTTTTGAAGATTGAACAAGAACTGTGACCTCTACTAGAATCTTTACAAGGTTTCTCTATGGTATGACCTTATGACGACAGACCTAGTTTTCGAGGTCAAGTGACCCAGTTTAGAACTTGACCTAGCTATCATCTAGATATACATTGTGACCAAGTTTGGTGAAGATTGAACAGGAAATGTGACCTCTATAGTGTTTACAAGGTTTTTATATGATTTGACCTTGTGATGTAGTTTTCATGTTGACCTAATTTTGAGCATGACCTAGATATCATCTAGATACACATTGTGACCAAGTTTGGTGAAGATCTAACCAACAATGAGACCTGTAGAGTGCTTACAAGTAATTGTTGACATTCGATGGACAGACGATGGACGACGAACCGCCTGGTATCCCAAAAGCTCACCTTGTCACAAAGTGACAGGTGAGCTAATAAGACCTCTGAAAACAGGACATAGTGGTGAATATCAAGTATCTTTAAAGGCATAGATGCCGATATAAAAGTACGAGGTATGTCCGTAAAGTTCGTAGACAACCCTAGATAACGGACAGTTTAAAGCTTCACATGGAAAATATGTATATTAACTTAAAATTTAAACATTTATTAGTTTGTGAGTAAAAAATAATGATTCTAGTGTTTATATTTTATTTTTGTCAGACATTTTCTCTCACACAACTCGCTATATGCGGCGCAGGTGTCGACGTCAATATGACGTCATCAGCTTTACGTCGGGCTAGTGGTCGGTCAAGTAGAAGCTTGTTTAATCGACAATTGTTTGATTCAGCTATTCTAAAGTTTGATTTCAAATACAGTCTGAGTGTATCCCTGCACAGTTGACGTATAACAATCAATTTCCTCTATGCAATGTCGCAGAATGGCCCAACAAACAGCCGAAGTACCAATTTCACGTCTGTTTCATGTTCTCTTCCGTCTGCGTTTTGAATTGGTCATGGCAATTTTTTTAGAATACTGCATTCTGATATATCAGTAATCTTTTGAGTCATTTTTATGCAAGTGAAAGGCATTCTGTAGGTTTTAAGATATTCCCTTGAAAATGTTTAATTGTATTTTTCGACCAAACTTTCGAAAAATGCATGGATCATAGGTCCCCCATTATTCAATAACGTTTAACTGACGTCATTTTTATCAACATTAATTTTGGGGTGCTTCTGTAGTTTCGCGCATAAAATTTTAATGGATGTGATGATACTGTTAATTGTTTCTACAAATAATGCTTTAATCATACTTATATACACATGCATTTCTTGAATGGGTTGAAAAAATATTAGTCAAGCAATTAACCAAAACACTGAATTGTATTTAATACATTTCAAACTTTTCTCGAAGTGCCCCAGGTGTCACATCCTTAACTCGAAACAAAGTAAATAATTTATTAATTTTAAATGATACACAAGGGCGGATCCAGCGGTGGGATCCGAGGGGTCCGGACCCCACCTAGAATTTTCAAATTTTATGAAATTTAAGCCAAATCCACCTGAAATGGCGGCAGATTTTGGCTTGGACCCCACCAGGGAAAATGGTCGGACATCCTGGATCCGCACTTGATACACATTTGTAAATTTGAAAAATAATGCAGAATACATAATTCGGAAGTATTGAAACCCCTAAAATTATCGTCAGAACGCTAGTTTTTCTAAAATCGACATTGTCCACGAACTTTCCGGACATACCTCGTAAATAAGGTTTACCCATATATACCTGTAAGCATGCAAACTCACAGACAGGCATTTGACGATCCATCTTCAATCTCTTGGAAGGCTGGGAGTTATTCTGCAAAAAAAATAACAATACGGCCAATTGATTTTGGTCATAACTTTGACTATTGACTATTATATGAATATTTCTTTGCTTAAATGCCGAAATAATATAAGCAACATGCATATCTTTTGTCTTTGTAGAGAGAAAATGTTTGTTCTAAGGTCATGAATAAGCAAGTAAAGTTTACATTGATCAGACTTCTCCTACTTCATCTCTCTTATCAGGGACCAGGGTACACTTTATTTGCAAAAGCAGACTCGAAGTCCAGACATCACCAGTGCTGAATGAGTTAACATACACATAGCTACATAATCATGTAAAGAGTAACTAAAGTTAGATGCACAACCTGATGATGTCAATGTACTGCAATGGCTCCCATTGCATTTGTATCAGCCAGCTATGAAAATTTTGAGGCATTTAAATGACATTGGTTTTTAAGTATTCACAATGATCTATTTTACTCACACTGCTCTTGCAGTCCTGCAAATGGTCTCGCAATTTAGACAACGGTATATGATCTCTGCAGTTGATGCATTCTTCAGTTGCTATCTGACCATCACAACTGTTCTGGAAATATATTGAAGACAATGAACATTAACAAGAGCTGTCAGAGGAACAGAGCGCTCGATTATTCTCAGTGCTTAATACAGATAGTATAATAAAGGTTTTAAGACCAAAAGACAAAACATTTTTGACAAAATATTTGAGTTACCAACCCTGTCTAGAGGTGATGGTGGTGGATGAGGAATAGTTACAGGAAATACTAGCAGTTGCATGAGTATCCAAGTGTTCTGGTTGATAGTATTGGTGGAGGACGAGAAACTTTACACTTTTCTTTACCAAGAAGTAGGCCCAACTTACATAAGTCAAGGTCACACTGATGTCAGGTGATGGTGGTGGATGAGAAATGGTTACAGGAAATAGTTGCATGAGTATACTAGTGTTCTTGAATCACGAAACTTTACACTTTTCTTAACCTAGAAATGGGCCAAATTGAATTAAGTTAAAAACAAAAAATTAGGTCAAGGTCAAGCTGAGGTCAGGTGATGGTGGTAGATATGGATTGGAATGGTCAAATGTAGCAATTCAAAGTGTATTGAAGTTGTTGTAGTTATAATAGTTGTAATATTGTTCATGTAAAAATGTTTAACCTTGATTTTCGCTATTTTCTAGGTATAAAAAGGGCATAATTCCAAAATTAGGAAAGCCAGGGTTACGAGACTTCATATTAAGGTGGGAGTGGTGATTGTCAACAGGTATTCCATGTTTGATTAGAATATCTTTGATGGAAATGAAGATATTCAAGTTTGTTAAAAACTGTAACCCTATGTTGCAACGCAGACGCAAACGTCCAAGTCACAGTATAAGTTCTCAATTAAATTTCTTTGAAAAGTCGAGCTAAAAATAGTCAAAATATGTGCTAATTTCAAGTAGATATTCCGAAACGTATGATGGGTACCGTACTTTCTTTTTTGCAGAGTATAGAAAACATGTATAACATTTGTGGTCAGTATATATTTGGCTATTGCCTCCCGTTATATCATTTAGGACAACGCATGTAATATTTTCAATAATCAACGATCAATCATTCTATAATGCTCTCTCTATATATATATATATATATATATAATCAAACTGTCCTGAAGAACCAAAACCGGTTGGCAGATATAATTATAGAAGTTGTTAAATAGATTTTAAAATCCATCTGATGTCGTTTTTTTAGTTTTTATATATAGATATATACATGTATATTGGAAGGTTGTCCTTCATTATGTTTGTGAAGGCATGCTGAAGACTAACCTCGTCAGCATCTACAGGAAAGTCATCTAGATTCCGTTGAATTGGGCGGACGTAGCATAGCGCCTGCCCCAAGTCTGTTTCGTTGGACAAATAGGCAGCACTAAATCCCATTGAGGGTTGCGGAATAGTCTCTAAGGAAACCCTGCTCCCAAAAGACGTCCGAAGGAGGTCGAACCCTCCACAGTCTACCAACTTCGGAAAACTTTCTTCTAACTTGGCTTTGAATGAACCAGTGTTCTCATCCTTTACAAAAGTCACTTTCTTTTCCCCCAACCCAGCTAGGTGTAGGTGGTGCTTCTGTTCCCGGGTGGGAGCAACATCCTGAAAATCAAATATGAATCAAGTAACTGAGACATTGGTGTACCCAAGGCCAAGACCATATTGATCACCAGAACAAAATGATTTTAGTTACTTTGTACAGTAGTAAATTAGTGCCCTATCAACAATGATCAACATTTCAACAAAATCAGTCTGTAAATTTAGGATTTGAAACTACTTGTTGGAATCACAAAAATGGAATCATATTACTATATATTCCATGCAAAATTCTTGGAAATATTACTTAAGTCTGAATGCATTATTACTTGTCCCGGGCAATCGGACAAGTGCTTATTTTGCAGACTGCAAAATTATATCAATAATTTAAGGAGGGTTTTCAATTTTATCATATTTTTAGCACAGCACAATTGATATCAATTCCTACCATCAACTGTTAAAATTTTGTCACCCTAAAATGTAGGTTGAGTGGAAGTTGGAGAGGGGCAAGTGACTTTCTTAGGTCACTAGTCCTACTGGGTGAGTGGCTCTCAGAAAAAAATATACCCCCCCTGATATGTAAAAATAGATTAGAATGTTAGTTATTACCTGTGTTGTGGAGGAGAGCACACAGAATCTGTGTGTCCAATAGGAGGCTGGATTGTGCTTTATACCCCCAGTCCGGCCTCTACTAGCATTCCTGCTGCTTGCTGATCTGCTGCTGTATGGAGCAAACAGAGACCGGACAGTGGTCACAGGATTCGCAATACTTGTAGTTGTACTTGTATGACTACCAGGAACTTCCAATGCTGCTGCAGCTTTCCTCAAAAATTCTGCCGCCTCAAGCTGCTTGCTCATTTTCTTCTGAAAGTGAATAAAACCTAGTGATTTCTTAAACAAGGGCTGTCTATAAGACAGCACGCTCGACTTTTCTCAGTGCCTGCTAGTATTTCAAGTGCCTGACACAGAAAAGGGGACTAACTCATATTTAATCATGCTTGACAGAGTTTTCTCCTCATTTCAACTGAAGTATTTAACCAGGAGATTAATCACATTGTACAAGTGCATTAAGTTGAAAGCTTTGATAGTGTTTGAGAAATTGACATTTTCAGCAAATTTCTAAGTCAAAAAAGGGAAATAACTCTTATTTAATGCATGCCAGGGTTGTCTCCCCATGTCAATAGATGTAGGTGATGCTGGTGATCACATTCTACAAAAGTATCAAGTTTAAAATTGTAAGCTTTGATAGTGTTTAAAACAAGAGCTGTCACTAGACAGCGCGCTCGACTATTTGCAGCCATTTGTCAGTAAAAATCAAAGTTCAAAACAGGCCATTTTAATTTGTATTATATTGAAACAAAAGTTATGCTACTTACTTAGTTGACTACATGGCAAAGAAAGCTAATGTAAAGTTATAATCCAACACATGCATTGGTTGTTGAAATATGACCTTCATAGTATCTTTCATGCAAAACTTTAACCAAGAAAAGTCTAAGTGTAAAAGGGGCATAACTCCAATTAAATCATGATAGAGTTATTGCACATGGCCGGTAGCACTGACTAATGATGGTAAGCAAGTGTTGTAAGTTTCAATGCAAAACCATTGATAGTAGGTGAGATATGGTCTGAATGTAACTTGCATGTAAAACTTTAACCAAGAAAAGTCTAAGTGTAAAAGGGGCATAACTCCAATTTAAATCAAACTGGAGTTATTGCACTTGACTAGTACCATTGACAGATGGTGGGAAACAAGTGTGATAAGTTTCAATGCAGTATCATGGATAGTAGCTGAGATATGGTCTGAATGAAATTTGCATGCAAAACTTTAACCAAAAAAATTCTAAGTTAAAAAGGGGCATAACTCCAATTAAAATCAAAACAGGGTTATTGCACTTGACCAGTACCATTGACTAATGATGATAAACAAGTGTTGTAAGTTGCAATGCAATATCATAGATAGTAACTAAGATATGGTCTCAATAAAACTTGCATGTAAAACTTTAACCAAGAAAATTCTATGTTAAAAAGGGGCATAACTCAAATAAAATCAAAATAGAGTTATTGCCCTTGACCGCTACCATTGATTGTTGGTGGTAAACAAGTGTTGTAAGTTTCAATGCAATATCATAGATAGTAACTAAGATATGGTCTCAATAAAACTTGCATGTAAAACTTTAACCAAGAAATTTTTATGTTATAAAAGGGGCATAACTCCAATAAAAATCATAATAGAGTTATTGCCCTTGACCGGTACCATTCCCTAATGATGGTAAGCAAGTGTTGTAAGTTTCAATGACATAGCATGGGTACTATGTGAGATATGGCCTAATAAGTAACTTGCATGCAAAACTTTAACCAGATTTTCTAAGTCAAAAAGGGCCATAATTTGCATTAAATTCAACCAAGAGTTATCTAACATGGTTGATTACATAGCAGGGAAGGCCAGTGCAAAGTCACAATCCAATATATGCATTGGTTATTGAAATATAGCAAGGTTAAAGTTTTATCCGAAATAGGTGCAACTTATGTTGGGCACCAAACACTATCTTGAGGATCCCGTCCCCCGGGTCGACCCTCATATTTTTTCCGCCCAGAGATGCTGAGTAAGGAGAATTGCTTTAAATTGCTTTAAATTGGCGAAAATGGCAATTACCTGGTGCAAAACAGTAAATCTCCGCCTTTCTTGTTGTTGTTGTTGTAAAAAACCGGAACTGCCGTGAGAATAATGCGATCGTAAAAAACACACAGCGAAAGGGAGAAGTCATTAATCCTAAACGTTCTTCAGCGCCACCTGGCGTCATAATGACAACTACGTTTTCGTTCAAATGCTATTTGTCTTTCGTTCAAGTTCTTACTGCAACCGGGCAATATGTAAATGTAATTTTATACAATTGTGTATTATCGTTCTTATTATTCTTTTGCATGAAGAGAGTAAAGAATCTCACATAGATACATACTGTACTACTATAAGATAAAGTAGGAACTTTAAGATATTTAAGTTGGATTGTTACAATGCATATAGCAGTTCATTGATAGTTGAATCATCTTACGCTATTGCATAATACATATGCAAAAGATCAATTAGCATACATAGAAATGCAATATTGAATCAAACACTAAGACGAAGCATGTAGGCCTATAAGAAAGCCAAGCATGGCATTTACACCAAGAAATGCAGTAACCATAAGAGACTTGCAAATAGAATACATACAAATTCAAAATAAGAATATACAACTATGACGAATCATACATAGAACATAATGCATGGCGTTTGCATCAAGTAACTTGCAATAAACATACATGGAAGTGCAATATTGAATCAAACACTAAGACGAAGCATGTATAAGAAAGCCAAGCATGGCATTTACACCAAGAAAAATGCAGTAACCATAAGAGACTTGCAAATAGAATACATACAAATTCAAAATAAGAATATACAACTATGACGAACCATACATAGAACATAATGCATGGCGTTTGCATCAAGTAACTTGCAATAACCATACATAGAAGTGCAATCTAGATAGATACATGTATGACGAAACACGAATAAGAATGTAATTAGGATCAATAGACATATGGCGGAAATTCCCTTCCATAGAGAAGAAGTAATAAATGATTTGTCGGGCTCATTTGCTTTACAAAGGCAATGGACTGACATAAGCATTGATATCGAGTTCATTTTTTCCGTAT
>CAVMCB010000109.1:0-17000 GCA_963678985.1 Spisula subtruncata | reverse complement strand
TGAAGGACGACATATCTTAGTCAAGTATGTACAATCTTTTATATCTTGATTTATATATTTAAAAGTAACTCACTACAGTTCCACTAACAATATCCATTTCAATACATTAGTCCCCACATGTAGAATTGTGACTGAGTGATTAAGCGCTGTAGACTACTTAGTCTGAATCTCTTTGAATGACCAGCTTTCATCGGGGCATAAGCATTTATTGATTGCAGTCTTGAACTCTCTGTTTTAATGTTGTATATTTTAGCTGGGAGAACAGACATCAGTATATAAATGCTATACAACAGTTACGACTCTCTGAGCTACTAAACAAGCGACGTATAAACGCTCTATGTGCGGGTCTTGCCACTATAATGCCGATACAACTATTGATGCTTCTATCACCTTATGATATGGAAATGAGAACTTGTGGACTTCCTTATGTTAACATACAGTTCCTAAAGGTAAAGTTTGAGGGTTGTCAGCAAGACTGTTGTATGTTCTTCTTTAACAATAAGTAGTTCTGACAGTATTGTAAGCTATAGTGCGCCCCGGATAATGTGATGTTTACGAACATTGACAGGATTGGTGTATCGTTGCAAAATTGGTTACTTAAATTAAAATGTACGATCAATTATATACTGAAATAACGCTGATAAATAGTGCCACTTACAACCTTTTAAGATTCATACATATTTAGAATAAGCATCACAAGGCGCTTCTTATGAGCCCATTTTCATAAAAATCTGAACTTGTCATGTGGAGCAAAATGAAGTTGTAAAAGTTCGATTTACCATAAGTAAAGAGTAAATGTCTGACAGTTTTTTCCTGTTTTCTCAAAATATCGATTTGGTAGTTACGACCTTCTAATTCTAAGCCATCGATATATTTACTGACTACAGGCACATACAATGTACCAGGTGGGACTGATGGAAACAGATAAACACATACAATATTTCTGGAACAGTTTGGAAAGTTTCAGTCAGGAAGATTTGTGTAGATTTATCAAGTTTGCGTGTAACCAGGAACGTATACCACAGACATGTCCGTGTAAAGATGGCGGCTCGGATACGGCACATGTACCACCTTATCCTATGAAGATTGCTCCACCTGATGGTCAAGGTATTTAATTGTTTGCGCATTGTAAACATTCATGCACAGCTGTGTTTTGTCTCGAGATTCTATTGATCATTTGGCATTTGGTATGATTTTGACAAATTGTCCATGGAACAATTCTGTAGGAGATAGTCTGCGGGTGCAGGACTAAGCGTACCACTGCATTAGCGTACCACTACACAAGTGTACCATTTTAGGACTAAGCGTACCACATATGAATCATAGTGTATAATATATTTGTTGGTACACTCGATAATTAGGTGTTAAAAACATCTATTGTCAGTCTTGGTTTGAGTAAATAGGTAAAAATTGGGTGATTTATAAAGAAATCACATTTTTAAACTGAAATACAGGATGCATATATTTGTATTATTATATGTTAATTATTGCATATTTGTGCGAGTTTTATGTGAAACTAGTTAAATAATCGTCCATATATTTAAATAGATTCCTAGTTGTACATAACTAGCTATATATACTAGGCATTTTTTTTATATTTTTATGTATCATCGTTCGTATTTGTACAAAACTACAACAGTTAATTAATGTATATGTATGCTATTTTATTCCCGAAACAATAAATATTTATGTCATCAATAACAAGCATAATTTATTTATCCTTTTTATTTAGAAACCTTAGATTATATACTAATTAACAACAATAACAAGCATCGAAAAGCATGGAATACATTTTTATATTTACTGTTACGGAACAAGTCCTGGTACGCTTGTGCAGTGGTACGCTTCGTACTCTGCTTGGCTTTGTAATCTTTTAACATTTCTATATACGAGTAGCTGCAGCTCTCGAAACTTTCTGTTAACCGGTTGCGCTACTTAGCATGAAACTACTAAGTATACAGTAAATGTTACGCTAGGCGGTATTCAAAAGTTAGGCGATACATCAACTATTGCCTGTAGCATGAGTCACCTTACTTTCAATACGATTATTATGAGGCCTGTTCAACTTTCCTTGGGTTGTATGTGGGCATTATTACGTGTAGTTGTGTTGTAACTGCTTTCAGTGCTCGGCTGGTTATGTTGAGTGCTGCCTTTCCTGTCCCGTTCCCTTTTCGTATACATGTATATATCTGTGTTGTTTCAGGTACGGCTGATGAGCGATATATTCGTGTAGAGACTTGTATGTTTATGATAAAACTTCCACAGTATTCAAGCCAAGAAATTATGACACAAAAACTGATGTATACCGTATATTGTCGGGAGGATCCACTTAGCGGCTAAACTAGTGATTGTTTAGGATCATACATGTACTTTAAAATTATTAGTGGTTAATATGTGTCGTGTACTTTGAAGGAATTTGACAAGTACAATTATATGTTCCGGAATTTCTATACCTTTTACATATTGTGTGTCTTTGTTATCGGTGTGTTTTAACTATTTTCACATACATGTGTCCATTGTATATTTTCACATGTGTCTGTTGTGTATTTTCTAGGTAACTATATCTTTCTTTCTTCCATGTATATAATTTGCAGGGCCCACTCTGTGGCATTATCGCAAATGTTTAGAGACAGAGGTGAGATACAAGGAATCCGGGTGCGATACCCTAGCTCGTTTCTAATAGATTCCTTAGTTCTTTAACGAGCCCGGTGTAAAGCACCGGTACACGCGAGACTACCCATGGGTTTCCTACCAGGATCATCTCTAGTTATATCAGACACAATAAAACATTAAAAAGGTATTGAGCTGACACCAATTGTACAGTTCAAATCTTCGACAGTTAGATGCGACCCCCATCAGCTCGCATGTTAGAAACATGGATTCTTCATTAATCGGTCTATTTGGAAATTTTATCAGAATTGCTTATAGCCTTTGTTGTGAGTTTTTGTTGCCATTATGAATAATGTGTTGTTTTAATGTCACGTTTGTGCTCTCCAAGCATTTGATATTGTATATATAATATTGTTTGTACTTTAGTGTAGACGTTACACTTTATTTATTGAACTACTTTGATGATAAATAGCACAAGTTTAGTTATATTGTGATTGTTAGATTTTGTGATAAGCTTGTTAAATATACTCTTTATCAAATTGCTATGAACTTGTTTGTTATTATTAGTATGCTTTGTGCATTATTATCAACACTATACAACTGACATGCATACTATTCCTAAAACACTGACAGCGGCCGTATTGTGGACTTGAAGGCGTCCATACTTTGGTGCTGTTACTATAACGTTCTAGATACTGACCTGTGAAACAAAGACTGTTGACAATCCTTACAGTCTGATGACGTCCATCATATCACGTGGTCAGATAACCTCCCATGGTTAGAGGACCTAGTACATGTACATGTATATGGTCAATTAGGCAAAACGATTTGAAATTTAGTTAAAGTTTGTTATACTTTCTAAATGGTTCAATGCATACATTTTTACTTATCACTACAGCAGATGTGATGTGTGGCGACTGCAAAAATTCGCCCCATACTTCACTACAGTGTTGTTATCACTTATAATTACCCCCTCCCTTCGTGGCAACTTATGCACACAATTCAAAGTCCACAGTGTGTCCTTCATTGTTGAGTGAGTATATAGGCTTGCTTTAAGCATCCATTGGGGGGGGTGAATTGCTTGTTCAATGTCTGACTCTTGTGTGTGTGGCTAGGCGCTGCCACTGTAGCTGTGGCTTTGGTTTGTGCCTAACTATCTATAAAATTGTTGAATATACAACTGCATTGTTTTCTGGCAAGTCTTGGTGTTGCCCTTATTATATGATCGGTTACGTCGTTTTTGTTATATGTGTGAACAATTTGATACTGATGACTTTCCTATCTAGCTGATACACCTAAGTAAGTGGGTAACAACCAATAGTCAGATAAAATTTCACACGGTAGAATCTAATTTCAAAGAAATGCCAGTTATTATGAATAATGACATTATAAAGTCTAAGTCTAATTTTTAGACTTACAACGTTGGTGACGTGTATATTTCTTACATAGTGACGACAAACGATCAGAACGGGTAGGTATTCATGTACATTTTAGGTATCGTGAGTGAGATACTTTCGAGGAACTTGTACATCAACAGTCTATCAGAATTTAAAAAGGCATTTTGTGAGGGACAGTACTGTAGTATAATAGATTGTGCCTTTAGAATCGTCATGAAACAAACCAGAATAATAATTCCAACTGGACATCTAAATTTGTCAACATTCGTCATTATAATTTATCGTTCTAAACCGGCGGGTTGTCGACCTTTGGTGATTTGACACCATTTGTTTTTTTATCGAAAGCAAATAGTAGCTCTGCATGAAAATGGTACCGGTGAAAATATGGAATACTGAGTAATAATGAGTTTGAGTTGGTATGTGCGATTTGATAATATTTTATGTTGATGGTTTTGAAGCTATAAAAGAGATGTAGCAGAATTTTCTAAATTCTATATTTCTAGTAAACAATCGTGATTGACAGTTGACTGACGGCTGAAATTGACACGGAATAGTCTGGTTCCCGGACGTGGTCTACAATTACATAGTGTAAGGGGAAGGAACTCAAGACTAGACACGGAACCGCATTCAATATTAAACTCTTACGCGATGATCTCCCTTTCGCCCAACTGCTGAGTTACAAGTATAGCTAGCCCCATAGCGCTCGTCATAGGTGTGTCAGAAGAGTTTTCCATATTATATATTCTTCATAGAATGCACAATATATATTGTTATCCTTAACTTAGTGGGGGGAGTCTGGTACAGGTGTTTATCGGCTAAAATTCTGACTTCTAAATATAGCGCACTTTTGCTTGTCGATCATTTATGTTAACATTATACTATATATTTTGTAATATGCTTTACTTTGCATAATGCTTATATATTATGTAGTTGTTATCGTGGCTATTTACATTGCAAAGCTTGATATTTCGTCAGTTTTACCTCATCTGCTGCTCCGATCATCTGGTGGATAATACTACTTACCCCAGTGAAAGCCTCAAAGTCAGTATGGCGTGATATGGTTTATCGTGAATAGAAACCATATGAAGGAAAGCGCATATATCTTCTACATTGTCCAGATCAAGATTACCACCCCATCTTTGCGGCACACAACACTACCTCACCACAATCAATAATGGGTATGGAATAGTTTGCGTTTTGTCCTGTATACATTTCGAGATCTCGACACTGACGTCATGCATTGGTCTGGAGCGACGACTATGTACAGATGCTTGCCTTGCTTGTACAGTATTCAAAGAAATTACTAGTGATCAAATCTGTGCGTCATTGTATCATTAAATTATATATATAGCTATGTCAAGATAATTTAATGTATACCTTATTTGTACATTTGTTTCCGCTTTTTTAATCTGACGCATAACCTGTCGTTGTCATCACCCCTGGTACGACCTATAGCTTCATCGATGTTTGGTTTGTGTTTGTATGTTTAACAAGAAATATGTTTGAATATGAATCATGAACCGTGCAACAAATGCATCATTTAAAGATAGGTATCTACAATTTAATTATAAAGCATGATGCATAGTTAAGATATAAAGAGGAACATTTATTTGCCTGTGTTTCAAATTAATAGTAATATATGTTCAATAACCTTTGAAAACACCTTAAAATTTCTTCGAATGCTATATTCTTCGGACTACAAGGCTTTTTATCAAACCTTCAATACATTCACATGATCCCTATATTCAGTCCCTGCGACAATATAAACTTATAGGACTCGGTTGAAGTCAGAAAACACCTGGCCGAAAGTGAAAGTACACAAAAATGTCAACAGTGCGGCTAAAGGTCATCTGCAATGATGATGTGACAGAGACCACTGCGTGAAAGTTTCTTATATCTAAGGTTTTTGGAAGACATGCCTAATTATGGGATAATTTAGGGCATTGATCCCACAATAAAAACACATATAAATTGGCGCTAATTTAAAGCAATTTCCAGGGAAATATATGGGTAATAGTATTACTCGCGGGGGTGAATCGCACTAATTTCTATAAAAACAAAAAAGATGGCCGCCACGCTAAAAAGGTACGTTTCTGCCAATATCTTTTTTGTCAAGCCATTGTGGAAACTGAGATGTAGCTATTAACCTGCTCAACACTATTCGGCACATTCCGGTATAAGTAGATTCTTCAACAGTCTCGTAGTTATCTTGGAATGCTGGTCATAGGATTCAAGTCCGATGAATTTTCCAACAAATTCGGACGATAGAGCGGAGTGTTATGTGTTTCCGAAGGAGCAGCGATCCGAGGAGAGAAGTGTCCGGGAGAAAACTGAGAAAGAAGTTCCAGATTGTGATAAAGCTACGAAAGTAAGTCATTATGTACCATTTACCTGTAAGCGTCTGTAGCTCAGTGGTTAGCGTCTGTAGCTCAGTGGTTAGCGTCTGTAGCTCAGTGGTTAGTGTCTGTAGCTCAGTGGTTAGTGTCTGTAGCTCAGTGGTTAGCGTCTGTAGCTCAGTGGTTAGCGTATGTAGGTCAGTGATTAGCGCCTGTAGCTCAGTGGATATCGTATAAAAGCTCAGTGGTTAGCGTCTGTAGCTCAGTGATTAGCGTCTGTAGCTCAGTGATTAGCGTCTGTTGCTCAGTGAATAGCGTCTGTAGCTCAGTGATTAGCGTCTGTTGCTCAGTGAATAGCGTATGTAGCTCAGTGATTAGCGTCTGTAGCTCAGTGAATAGAGTATGAAAGCTCAGTGGATATGAAAGCTCAGTGGATACGAAAGCTCAGTGGATCGCGTATGAAGCTCAGTGGTTAGCGTTTGTAGCTCAGTGGATGGCGTCTGTAGCCCAGTGGATAGCGTATGAAAGCTCAGTGGATATGAAAGCTCAGTGGATAGTGTATGTAGCTCAGTGGTTAGCGTCTGTAGCTCAATGGATAGCGTATGAAAGCTCAGTGGATAGTGTATGAAAGCTCAGTGGAAAGCGTCTGTAGCTCAGTGGATAGCGTATGAAAGCTCAGTGGATATGAAAGCTCAGTGGATAGTGTATGTAGCTCAGTGATTAGCATCTGTAGCTCAGTGGATAGCGTCTGTAGCTCAGTGGATAGCGTATGAAAGCTCAGTGGATATGAAAGCTCAGTGGATAGTGTATGTAGCTCAGTGGTTAGCGTCTGTAGCTCAGTGGATAGCGTCTGTAGCTCAGTGATTAGCATATGTCGCTCAATGATTAGCGTCTGTAGCTCAGTGATAAGCGTCTGTAGCTCAGTGATTAGCGTCTGTTGCTCAGTGGATATCGTCTGAAAGTTCAGCGGTTTTCGTCTGTAGCTCAGTGGATAGCGTCTGTAGCTCAGTTGATAGCGTATGAAAGCTCAGTGGATATGAAAACTTAGTGGATAGCGTATGTAGCTCAGTGGTTAGCGTCTGTATAGCTCAGTGGATAGCGTCTGTAGCTCAGTGATTAGCATCTGTCGCTCAATGATTAGCGTCTGTAGCTCAGTGATTAGCGTCTGTAGCTCAGTGATTAGCGTCTGTTGCTCAGTGAATAGCGTCTGTAGCTCAGTGATTAGCGTCTCTTGCTCAGTGAATAGCGTATGTAGCTCAGTGATTAGCGTCCGTAGCTCAGTGAATAGAGTATGAAAGCTCAGTGGATATGAAAGCTCAGTGGATACGAAAGCTCAGTGGATCGCGTATGAAGCTCAGTGTATAGCGTTTGTAGCTCAGTGGATGGCGTCTGTAGCCCAGTGGATAGCGTATGAAAGCTCAGTGGATATGAAAGCTCAGTGGATAGTGTATGTAGCTCAGTGGTTAGCGTCTGTAGCTCAATGGATAGCGTATGAAAGCTCAGTGGATAGTGTATGAAAGCTCAGTGGAAAGCGTCTGTAGCTCAGTGGATAGCGTATGAAAGCTCAGTGGATATGAAAGCTCAGTGGATAGCGTCTGTAGCTCAGTGGATAGCGTATGAAAGCTCAGTGGATATGAAAGCTCAGTGGATAGTGTATGTAGCTCAGTGGTTAGCGTCTGTAGCTCAGTGGATAGCGTCTGTAGCTCAGTGATTAGCATATGTCGCTCAATGATTAGCGTCTGTAGCTCAGTGATAAGCGTCTGTAGCTCAGTGATTAGCGTCTGTTGCTCAGTGGATATCGTCTGAAAGTTCAGCGGTTTTCGTCTGTAGCTCAGTGGATAGCGTCTGTAGGTCAGTTGATAGCGTATGAAAGCTTAGTGGATATGAAAACTTAGTGGATAGCGTATGTAGCTCAGTGGTTAGCGTCTGTATAGCTCAGTGGATAGCGTCTGTAGCTCAGTGATTAGCATCTGTCGCTCAATGATAAGCGTCTGTAGCTCAGTGATTAGCGTCTGTAGCTCAGTGGTTAGCGTCTGTAGGTCAGTGGATATCGTCTGTAGCTCAATGATTTGTGTCTGTAGCTCAGTGGTTAAAGTATGTAGCTCAGTGGATAGCGTCTGTAGATCAGTGGATAGCGTCTGTAGCTCAGTGATTAGCGTCTGTAGCTCAGTGGTTAGCGTCTGTTGCACAGCGGTTAGCGTCTGTAGCTCAGTGTGGTTGCCACAGCAACAGAAACATTAACAACCTGGAAACCAGACAGGGGACTTTTTTGTATTGCTTGTATTTTCTAATAACTTGTTATTTCAGATGTGCATGTTTAGACAACAGTCAGGCACAGCAGATGGCCAAAAGTGAACCACGAAATCGACCCCACACGAAAATGAATGATTTTACAGCACTAATTATGAATTGCAGTGTATGATATGTTCGTGGAAGGTCATACCCTCCCTTCCATTTATTGTACTATATTATATGTCTGTGTTTGTGCTAAACAAAACCTTTCTAAAAAGTTCCTGATTCTTTATCCAACATGGTGGTAAGTTTGAAGACTGTAATAAATAAAAAAACAAGCCTTAGCAAATATAAATGCTTAATAAACAAATATTAAAAATGAATAGCCTAAATGTGTCTTTAAGAAGAAAACCTGCCAATTAATTGGCATGCCCTGTATCCATGAGAAATACATATGTATGTCCAAAAAATAAGCTTGGAATCTTCCTGGAGGGACCAGTACTTAGAACCCATAACTTCCAACATGGACCTATATAGCCCAGCAGATGGTTTCATGAAAACCAGGCATAAAATTATACATAGCCTAGACCTTAAATATAGCATAATAACACAGTCCTTTAACATCATAACATAAGAAGTATATGTCAAACTATTCAGCATACTCAATAAACAAGAACATGAAAATCTTCAGAATATGCAAATTAGATGACATCACAGGTTTAAAGAAAGCAAGAAATATGACACGTTAAGTACATTATACAGTAATGTGACGTTTATAAAACAAAATTATCACAATAAAGCAATGAATAAAACCGAAACCTACACTGTGGGATTTATAAGACCTCGTACACCAGCAAAACAAACGAATTTCGCGAATTCCACATTTTCAGCAAGTACAAATGGTGTGTTTCAAACAAGGGGGAGTAATCGAGGAGACAACAATAACTTCCAGTACCCGATACTTTCCGTACGCACCCATCATCTGAACCTACACGAGTTATCCCGCTTTGTAAAATACCGATGACACAAAGAAGACACGAAATACGACACTTTAAGTACATTATACAGTGATGTGACGCTAATAAAACAAAGTAATAACAATAAAGCAATGAATTAAACTGCAACCTACACCGTGAGCTATAAAGAACCTATTTTAGACCAGTAAAACAAATGCATTGTGTGAAAGTTACGCCATTCCAGATTCCACATTTTCAGCAAGTACAAATGGTGTGTTTTTAACAAAGGGGAGTAATTGTTGTAATCGAGACAACAATAACTTCTAGTATCCGGTACTTTCCGTACACAACCATCATCTGAACCTACACGAGTTATTCCGCTTTGTACAATACCGACAGTGTCTCTCGGTTGAAAGTGAAGGAGAGTTACTTGCCCTTTGCATTGATGTGTTTGTCCCTGATTTGCCTACCCTTCATTATATGTTTGTGTTTATAGGTTGAAAGTGAAGGAGAGTTACTTGTCCTTTGTGCCGATGTTTATCCCAGATTTGTCTATCCTTTATTATATGTTTGTGTTTATAGGTTGAAAGTGAAGGAGAGTTACTTGCCCTTTGTGCCGATGTGTTTATCCCAGATTTGTCTATCCTTCATTATATGTTTGTGTTTATAGGTTGAAAGTGAAAGAGAGTTACTTGCCCTTTGTGCTGATGTTTATCCCAGATTTGTCTACCCTTCTTTATCTGGCGAGGAAGTAGAATTGGTGCCTGAAGGACGACATATCTTAGTCAAGTATGTACAATCTTTTATATCTTGATCTATATATTTAAAAGTAACTCACTACAGTTCCACTAACAATATCCATTTCAATAGTCCCTACATTTGGAATTGTTACTAAGTGGTTAGCGCTCTAGACTACTTAACTGATGATCCCTGGTTTGAAGGTCTTTGAATGTCTAACTAGTTATTACGTACTCAGCCTCTGCTACCATCGGGGCATAAGCATTTATTGAATGCAGTCTTTAACGCTCTGTTTTAATGTTGTATATTTTAGCTGGGAGAACAGACATCAGTATATAAATGCTATACAACAGTTACGACTCTCTGAGCTACTAAACAAGCGACGTATAAACGCTCTTTGTGCGGGTCTTGCCACTATAATGCCGATACAACTATTGATGCTTCTATCACCTTATGATATGGAAATGAGAACTTGTGGACTTCCTTATGTTAACATACAGTTCCTAAAGGTAAAGTTTGAGGGTTGTCAGCAAGACTGTTGTATGTTCTTCTTTAACAATAAGTAGTTATGACAGTATTGTAGGCTATAGTGCGCCCCGGATAATGTGATGTTTACAAACATTGACCGGATTTGTCTACCGTTGCAAAATTGGTTACTTGAATTAACATGTACGATCAATTATATACTGAAATAATGCTGATAAATCGTGCAAGCTTGATTTTTCTCCACCTAAGTGGAATGTTCCAAATTTTCTCGCCTTTCGTGTTATCCTGGGCGCACTCTACCTTCATAATGTTGTAACATTTATAACAGTAATACATTGATGACCGCTATGAAATTTTCAAGGGGCATATTGTTTTTTCCTGTCCACTGATCTGCTCCTTCACAAGTTGTGTTTCTGTCGTAACTAGAAGATCGTTTGAGTCCCTGTTATTAAACATCTGAGTGCCTTTATGCCTTCATATTTCACAATTCTGGGATGATCTGTATTAAGAATACCGTATCAAACTGGAATATACTATCAAACCATATAATATACGAACTGTAAGAAAACTTAACTGTACGAATTGTATAGCTACACCCCTAATATGTATATCGATTGCTTAGAATTAGAAGGTCGTAAGTGCCACTTACAACCTTTTAAGATTCATACATATTTAGAATAAGCATCACAAGGCGCTTCTTATGAGCCCATTTTCATAAAAATCTGAACGTGTCATGTTGACCAAAATGCATGTTGACCAAAATGAAGTTGTAAAAGTTTGTTTTACCATAAGTAAAGAGTAAATGTCTGACAGTTTTTTCCTGTTTTCTCAAAATATCGATTTGGTAGTTACGACCTTCTAACTCTAAGCCATCGATATATTTACTGACTACAGGCACATACAATGTACCAGGTGGGACTGATGGAAACAGATAAACACATACAATATTTCTGGAACAGTCTGGAAAGTTTCAGTCAGGAAGATTTGTGTAGATTTATCAAGTTTGCGTGTAACCAGGAACGTATACCACAGACATGTCCGTGTAAAGATGGCGGCTCGGATACGGCACATGTACCACCTTATCCTATGAAGATTGCTCCACCTGATGGTCAAGGTATTTAATTGTGTGGCCATTGTAAACATTCATGCACAGCTGTGTTTTGTCTCGAGATTCTATTGATCATTTGGTATATTTTGACAAATTGTCCACGGAACATTTCTAAAGGAGATATTCTGCTTGGCTTTGTAATCTTCTAACATTTTTATATAGTTGCAGCTCTCGAAACTTTCTGTTAACCGGTTGCGCTACTTAGCATGAAACTATTAAGTATACAGTTAATGTTACGCTAGGCGGTATTCAAAAGTTAGGCGATACATCAACTATTGCCTGTAGCATGAGTCACCTTGCTTTTAAATACGATTATTATGAGGCCTGTTCAACTTTCCTTGGGTTGTTTGTGGGCATTATTACGTGTAGTTGTGTTGTAACTGCTTTCAGTGCTCGGCTGGTTATGTTGAGTACTGCCTTTCCTGTCCCGTTTCCTTTTCGTATACATGTATATATCTGTGTTGTTTCAGGTACGGCCGATGAGCGATATATTCGTGTAGAGACTTGTATGTTTATGATAAAACTTCCACAGTATTCAAGCCAAGAAATTATGACACAAAAACTGATGTATACCGTATATTGTCGGGAAGATCCACTTAGCGGCTAAACAAGTGATTGTTTAGGATTATACATGTACTTTAAACTAGTGATTGTTTAGGACCATACATGTACTTTAAAATTATTAGTGGTTAATATGTGTCGTGTACTTTGAAGGACTTTGACAAGTACAATTATATGTTCCGGAATTTCTATACCTTTTACATATTGTGTGTCTTTGTTATCGGTGTGTTTTAACTATTTTCACATACGTGTTTCCGTTGTGTATTTTCACATGTGTCTGTTGTGTATTTTCTAGGTAACTATATCTTTCTTTCTTCCATGCATATAATTTGCAGGGCCCACTCTGTGGCATTATCACAAATGTTTAGAGACAGAGGTGAGATACAAGGAATCCGGGTACGATATCCTAGCTCGTTTTGAATAAATTCATTGGTTCTTTAACGTGCCCGGTGTGAAGCACCGATACAAGCGAGACTGCCCATGTGTTTCCTACCAGGATCATCTCTAGTTATATCAGACACAATAAAACATTAAAAAGGTATTGAGCTGACACCAATTGTAAAGTTCAAATCTTCGACAGTAAGATGTGACCCCATCAGCTGGCATGTTAGAAACATGGATTCTTCATTAATTGGTCTATTTGGAAATTTTATCAGAATTGCTTATAGCCTTTGTTGTGAGTTTTTGTTGCCATTATGAATAATGTGTTGTTTTAATGTCACGTTTGTGCTCTCCAAGCATTTGATATTGTATATATAATATTGTTTGTACTTAAGTGTAGATGTTACACTTTATTTATTGAACTACTTTGATGATAATAGCATAAATTGAGTTATATTGTGATTGTTAGATTTTGTGATAAGCTTGTTAAATATACTCTTTATCAAATTGCTATGAACTTGTTTGTTATTACTGGTACGTTTTGTGCATTATTATCAACACTATACAACTGACAGGCATACTATTCCTAAAACACTGACAGCGGCCGTATTGTGGACTTGAAGGCGTCCATACTTGGTGCTGTTACTATAACGTTCTAGATACTGTCCTGTGAAACAAAGACTGTTGACAAGCCTTACAGTCTGATGACGTCCATCATATCACGTGGTCAGATAACCTCCCATGGTTAGGGGACCTGGTACATGTATTTGGTCAATAAGGCAAAAGATTTGAAATTTAGTTCAAGTTTGTTATACTTTCTAAATGGTTCAATGCATACATTTTTACTTATCACTACAGCAGGTGTGATGTGTGGCGACTGCAAAAATTCGCCCCATATTTTCACTACAATGTAGTTATCACTTATAATTACCCCCTCCCCTTCGTGGCAACTTATGCACACAATTCAAAGTCCACAGTGTGTCCTTCATTGTGGAGTGAGTATATAGGCTTGCTTGAAGCATCCAATTTTTTGGGGGGGGGGGGTGTGAATGGCTTGTTCAATGTCTGAGTCTTGTGTGTGTGGCTAGGCGCTGCCATTGTAGCTGTGGCTTTGGTTTGTGCCTTACTATCTATAAAATTGTTGAATATTCAACTGCATTGTTTTCTGGCAAGTCTTGGTGTTGCCCTTATTGTATGAGGGTTACGTCGTTATAGTTATATGTGTGAACAATTTGATACCGATGACTTTCCTATCTAGCTGATTCACCTAAGTAAGAAACTTTTAAGATGTTCCCCCTTTAAAAGATGCTTCGTTTGCGCTAATACTCGAACCAAAATCTAACTTCCAATGACTCTAATCTGGGGCCTTATTCACCAACAGTGTAAGTCTAAAACACAGACTTCGACTTTACATAGTCAACTGTTCTATTCGCTCTCATGTTGTTATACGTGTACTGATTTTGATATAACTTGGTGTACATGTTCAGTGGGTAACAACTAATAGTCAGATAAAATTTCACACGGTAAAATCTAATTTCAAAGAAATGCCAGTTATTATGAATAATGACATTTTTAAGTTTAAGTCTGATTTTTACACTTACAGCGTTGGTGACGTGTACATTTCTTACATAGTGACGACAAACGATCAGAACGGGTAGGTATTCATGTACATTTTAGGTATCGTGAGTGAGATACTTTCGAGGAACTTGTACATCAACAGTCTATCAGAATTTAACCAGGCATTTTGTGAGGGACAGTACTGTAGTATAATAGATTTTGCCTTTAGAATCGTCATGAAACAAACCAGAATAATAATTCCAACTGGACATCTAAATTTGTCAACATTCGTCATTATAATTTATCGTTCTAAACCGGCAGGTTGTCGACCTTTGGTGATTTGACACCATTTGTTTTTTATCGAAAGTAAATAGTAGCTCTGCATGAAAATGGTACCGGTGAAAATATGGAATACTGAGTAATAATGAGTTTGAGTTGGTATGTGCGATTTGATAATATTTTATGTTGATGGTTTTGAAGCTATAAATGAGATGTAGCAGAATTTTCTAAATTCTATATTTCTAGTAAACAATCGTGATTGACAGTTGACTGACGGCTGAAATTGACACGGAATAGTCTGGTTCCCGGACGTGGTCTACAATTACATAGTGTAAGGGGAAGGAACTCAAGACTAGACACGGAACCGCATTCAATATTAAACTCTTACGCGATGATCTCCCTTTCGCCCAACTGCTGAGTTACAAGTATAGCTAGCCCCATAGCGCTCGTCATAGGTGTGTCAGAAGAGTTTTCCATATTATATATTCTTCATAGAATGCACAATATATATTGTTATCCTTAACTTAGTGGGGGGAGTCTGGTACAGGTGTTTATCGGCTAAAATTCTGACTTCTAAATATAGCGCACTTTTGCTTGTCGATCATTTATGTTAACATTATACTATATATTTTGTAATATGCTTTACTTTGCATAATGCTTATATATTATGTAGTTGTTATCGTGGCTATTTACATTGCAAAGCTTGATATTTCGTCAGTTTTACCTCATCTGCTGCTCCGATCATCTGGTGGATAATACTACTTACCCCAGTGAAAGCCTCAAAGTCAGTATGGCGTGATATGGTTTATCGTGAATAGAAACCATATGAAGGAAAGCGCATATATCTTCTACATTGTCCAGATCAAGATTACCACCCCATCTTTGCGGCACACAACACTACCTCACCACAATCAATAATGGGTATGGAATAGTTTGCGTTTTGTCCTGTATACATTTCGAGATCTCGACACTGACGTCATGCATTGGTCTGGAGCGACGACTATGTACAGATGCTTGCCTTGCTTGTACAGTATTCAAAGAAATTACTAGTGATCAAATCTGTGCGTCATTGTATCATTAAATTATATATATAGCTATGTCAAGATAATTTAATGTATACCTTATTTGTACATTTGTTTCCGCTTTTTTAATCTGACGCATAACCTGTCGTTGTCATCACCCCTGGTACGACCTATAGCTTCATCGATGTTTGGTTTGTGTTTGTATGTTTAACAAGAAATATGTTTGAATATGAATCATGAACCGTGCAACAAATGCATCATTTAAAGATAGGTATCTACAATTTAATTATAAAGCATGATGCATAGTTAAGATATAAAGAGGAACATTTATTTGCCTGTGTTTCAAATTAATAGTAATATATGTTCAATAACCTTTGAAAACACCTTAAAATTTCTTCGAATGCTATATTCTTCGGACTACAAGGCTTTTTATCAAACCTTCAATACATTCACATGATCCCTATATTCAGTCCCTGCGACAATATAAACTTATAGGACTGGGTTGAAGTCAGAAAACACCTGGCCGAAAGTGAAAGTACACAAAAATGTCAACAGTGCGGCTAAAGGTCATCTGCAATGATGATGTGACAGAGACCACTGCGTGAAAGTTTCTTATATCTAAGGTTTTTGGAAGACATGCCTAATTATGGGATAATTTAGGGCATTGATCCCACAATAAAAACACATATAAATTGGCGCTAATTTAAAGCAATTTCCAGGGAAATATATGGGTAATAGTATTACTCGCGGGGGTGAATCGCACTAATTTCTATAAAAACAAAAAAGATGGCCGCCACGCTAAAAAGGTACGTTTCTGCCAATATCTTTTTTGTCAAGCCATTGTGGAAACTGAGATGTAGCTATTAACCTGCTCAACACTATTCGGCACATTCCGGTATAAGTAGATTCTTCAACAGTCTCGTAGTTATCTTGGAATGCTGGTCATAGGATTCAAGTCCGATGAATTTTCCAACAAATTCGGACGATAGAGCGGAGTGTTATGTGTTTCCGAAGGAGCAGCGATCCGAGGAGAGAAGTGTCGGGGAGAAAACTGAGAAAGAAGTTCCAGATTGTGATAAAGCTACGAAAGTAAGTCATTATGTACCATTTACCTGTAAGCGTCTGTAGCTCAGTGGTTAGCGTCTGTAGCTCAGTGGTTAGCGTCTGTAGCTCAGTGGTTAGTGTCTGTAGCTCAGTGGTTAGTGTCTGTAGCTCAGTGGTTAGCGTCTGTAGCTCAGTGGTTAGCGTATGTAGGTCAGTGATTAGCGCCTGTAGCTCAGTGGATATCGTATAAAAGCTCAGTGGTTAGCGTCTGTAGCTCAGTGATTAGCGTCTGT
>CAVMCB010000108.1:0-18561 GCA_963678985.1 Spisula subtruncata | reverse complement strand
GAACACCTGACTAAACAATGTCTGTTTCTCAAGTACTTTTTTAGTTTTACATCACTATAGCTACACACAAGATTCCAAGCTAAATCATATTGCACAGTGTAATGAGTTATGCAGACTGTCTTGAACTTAATTTGATCAAATAACTCCACAATATTATTAACAAGATGTGTTTCAGAAAACATGTATGCCCCCTGAAAGCCTATTACATATAAAGTTTTAAGAACCTAGACCCAGGTATTTTCATTTTAGGAGCAAGGGTAAATTTTGAAGAAATCAGTGAGCTTGACCTTTGACGTAAAACAGGTGGGTGTTGTACACATCATTGAAATACATGCACATGTGAAGAAACTAGGCCTAGGCTTTTCCATTTTATGAGCAAGGTTAAAGTTTGTGATGGGCGGAATGACTGACAACGAGATAGACAGACGGACAGGCCAAAAACAATATATCCCCGACTTATCGATACAGGGGCATAAAAATGCATTAGATCCAAATATCTATTCCATAATACAATTCACATGCTATAGATCAGAACAATACATTCAATGACTATGTTAACATTTTATAATTGAAAGTATCACATTTGAACTGTTTTGCTCCTGTATGTATTCTCAAAATGTCTTCTAATGGTTCAGCACTAAATGCATTGGTTCCATATAATTGTATTCAATAACACATGCTTTAGATGATACCAGTACCTTTTTAGAAAACAATACTGTCAATGCCTATGCAATATTATACATGTATGGCACTAAATGCATTTAAACTGTTCCTCCTGTATGTATATTCTCAAATGTCTTCTAATGGTGCCACACTAAATGCATTTAGTGCCATACATGTATAATATTGCATAGACATAGACAGTATTGTTGTCTAAAAAAGTACTGGTATCATCTAAAGCATGTGTTATTGAATACAATTATATGGAACCAATGCATTTAGAGTTGAACCATACAATTGAGAATACATACAGGAGCAAAACAGTTATAAATGTGATACTTGCAATTATAAAACATTTTCTTTAAATGTGACACTTGCAATTATATAACATTTTCTTTAAATGTGACACTTACAATTATATAACATTTTCTTTAAATGTGACACTTGCAATTATATAACATTTTCTTTAAATGTGATACTTGCAATATCACATTTTCACTGTTTTCTTCCTGCATGTATCCTCAAATGTCTCCTATTGGTTTTGCGATTTGTCAAAAAACTATACTGCATATATCAAAAAAATTTACTTACCAAAGTGTTGCTTACTGATACATAACGTCACAAACGCAACGCCAAACACTTATGTGCGAGACCAAAAATATGGCAAAAACCAGTATGCCATTATTGCCCATGAATGGTATTAGTGTACTAGAGTAAATTCAACATAAATCCGTAACACTTTAATATATAGTAAAGTATGTAATATTAAAACTGTTACATGTCTCTGACTACGACCTTGTCTAAATGCATTAACTGTCTCTCTTGCAAACATGCAGTATCATAGAATACTGAACAAAGTCTCTAACCTAAAGAGAACGGATCAATGTAAAAAGTATATAATAATACATAATTCTTTCCACTATCTCTCTTGCAAACATGCAGTATCATAGAATACTGAACAAAGTCTCTAACCCAAAGAGAACGTATGCAATAATACATAATTCTTTTAACTGTCTCTCTTGCAAACATGCAGTATCATAGAATACTGAACAAAGTCTCTAACCCAAAGAGAACGGATCAATGTAAAAAGTATGCAATAATACATAATCATTGATGAAAGTTGGAAAATTTCAAAAACCTGAAAACCTAAAAATTTATTCATTTTACCTTGAAAAACAAAAGGGCCATGATGGCCTTATATCGCTCACCTGAGTTCAATTGTCCCTATTGGCAAAGACGTTTAAAAAGGTTTTTCTAAGATTTAACCCCGTGACCTAGTTTTTGACCCCATATGACCCATATACAATCCCAACCTAGATTTCATAAAAACAAACATTCTGACCAAATATTATTATAATCCGATGAAAAATACAGCCTTTATCGTGTACACAAGGTTTTTTTAAGATTTGACCCCATGACCTAGTTTTTGACCCAAGAAGACCCATATACAATCCCAAGCTAGATTTCATCACAATCCCAAGCTAGATTTCATCAATACAAACATTCTGACCAAATTTTACTAAAATCCAATGAAAAAATACAGCCTCTATTGCATAACAAGGTTTTTCTAAACTAGGTCATCGTGACCTAGTTTTTGACCCGTGATGACCCGAATACAATCCCAGCCTAGATTTCATGGAGACAAACATTCTGACCAAATTTCACAAAGATCGAATGAAAAATAAAGCCTCTATCGTGTACATAAGCCAAATTGTTGACAGACAGACAACAGACAGACGCCGGACATCCAGCGATCACAATAGCTCACCTTTGAGCACTTCGTGTTCAGGTGAGCTAATTAACAAAAAGTAACCTTTTCAGACTCTAAAAAACCTGAACTTCAGGCATATGCCTGAAAACTTTCACCCATGCATAATCCTTTTAACTGTCTCTCTTGCAAACATGCAGTATCATAGAATACTGAACAAAGTCTCCAACCTATTTAAAAGAGAACGGATCAATGTAAAAAGTATGCAATAATACATAATTCTTTTCACTGTCTCTCTTGCAAACATGCAGTATCATAGAATACTGAACAAAGTCTCTAACCCAAAGAGAACGGATCAATGTAAAAAGTATGCAATAATATATAATTCTTTTAACTGTCTCTCTTGCAAACATGCAGTATCATAGAATACTGAACAAAGTCTCTAACCCAAAGAGAACGGATCAATGTAAAAAGTATGCAATAATACATAATTCTTTTAACTGTCTCTTTGTATTAATAGCAATATTCTGCCAGATCACATTTCACATTTCCGACATCTGTCAGATCACATTTCACATTTCCGACATCTGTCAGATCACATTTCACATTTCCGACATCTGTCAGATCACATTTCACATTTCCGACATCTGTCAGATCACATTTCACATTTTCGACAGATATATTTTTTTCTATATCGTTTGAGCCCAGTACAGGCCAGGTGAAAGTATTGTATCGCACAGTCTTTTTTGGCACAACTCATCATAGCCCCATACTCCCCCTGGTTACAATAGCATGTGCGTGTACTTCCATCAGCTGTAAAAATATTAAAAGAAATAAATAGAAAAATATGCACTTTCAACTTTTGGAACATTGTTGGCTTAAAGATATGACACTAGGCTATTGTCATAGTTGTAGCATAATTATGATTGGTTTTTCCGTGCACTGTAAAATTCCATGAAGTAACTGTGAGTGGAGTAATCTAATTATGGTGAGGTCCTGACAAAAGTTGTTTTGATAAACCACACAGTATGCGAGCAGTGTTTAAATGAACACAATAAAATGTATTGTTACAGTATTAATGAAAACCCTATATCTTGGCCTAAATGCATGCCTTTTTCTCAGCTTTAACTGAAACTTACTGTTAAGAGATCGTGATCGTTGATCTCGGAGTAATGTCTTTAACTTAGAAAGTTTGCATATGTATCTAAGTTGAACCAGACTGTGAGACATGCATCCAATTTGAACCAGACAAATTGAATTATACAAGATTACAGAAAAGGTTTATGCGTGAAGGTGTTTGCTGATGCTCAGATTACTTATTTCTTTATTTCATGTGTCAATTTGGTGTATCCTGATTATCAAACTTTGGCTCAAGTCTGTGCTCTATTGGCATAATTGGATTTTAATCAAATATATTGGAAAATCCAATGTCTATTGACAGACAAGTTTGATGGACCGTCCAGGACGGTATACACAGCCTTATGAAACATGGGAACATCAACAGTCAACACCATCAGAGACAGTCAAAGGTTAAGACAAGTGGTTTAATTTAATGTTTTGTTTGTTTGTTTCAACTCATTTTTTACAGTGTGAGTGGCGGCGTGGTTGAAGGGTTAAAGTGTTGGACTAGTACAATCTATTAGTCTCAGGACTGCTGCCTGCCTTGGTTCGAACCCTGTCAGTGCAAGTTGTTTCCTTGAGCATGCAACTTTACACACATTGCTTTAATAGTATTGGGTGGTTCCAGAAAAAGATTCAAGAGCACTTCTAAAAACTAAAATCTTTCGACGCAATTTAACTAAAATCAAACAGTATTTCAGTCATACGATATTCAGGCAGGTAGTTTACCGAAGACCATCTTTCTTGTGAAAAATCAGTACCAGGCCACCTTTCCTTCATAACAAACTGCTAAGAAATTACTAGATATTAAAGCTTAAAGATGTTTTTGATAAGAATAAATCCATAATTCATTTTTTTACATTGTACTTAAGTTTGATGCGTTGTGTAGCCTTTAACTTACTTTGACAGTCTGGACACAACCACTGCCCCGATGGCGAGAAGTAAATGCCAACACATGGGAAATGAAACCATCCAATATGGCAATCGCTCTTCTCACAATGGATCATTTCACCCTCTTCTGGGCCCCCACACCAACAGAAAGTCTCTGCTGAGGCTGTAGGTGGATTCAACTCCACTTGGACATCTAAAAGAACAATACTATAAAATTCAAATTACAATTTTAAAAAGGTGTGGCAAGTTACATACATACATGTCAATGTACCTAATATCACAGTGACATTTTGGTTTCAAACTGTATTATTATTTGTTTGTCTTGATAGGTCGCATAACTCTAGCCATCTTCCTTAACAAACTGACAACCTTCTCACATAAACAGTAGTGTTCTCAGCAGGGCTCAAACCCATGACCGTCTATCAGTGAGAGATCACAAGTGATTTATACAAGTTGGCGAATGTGACCTCTTAATTTCTGGACCAAAAAGCAGATCAAACATCATACTATAGAAATCCATTTTGTCAAATATATCAGTATACATGTATTTTAAAAGTAATCTCTTCATATATAGAATAAGAAAATACTTAAGTTTAAAGTTTAGTCTGATGAAATGTAGATTACATCTTAAAACTCAATGAAATCATTATGAAATTACTATTGCTTAAAAAAGTTAATTCAAGGTAAATGTCCTATGCAGCATATTTTTTTCATGACATCCAAGGGTATTTATAATCAGAATACATCACATCAACACATGAAATAAAAAATAAGCAATCCGAGCATCAGTAAACACCTGTGTCAGTCTCTTACCAGTTTGATTTTAGAGACTATTTATCGACACAGGTCACGGACTCTGGCAGCAGTGGAAGCCAACCCACCACCCTCAGACCCTCAATGAAAAATTGTGACCCCAAAATATATAATAGAATGGTGTACTCTTAACTACCAAACCTAAAGAAGGCCAGGGTATCACAAAATACAAGTATGACCTGCATTGAATATCAAGTACGGGGTGACTTTTTACAGCTGCCACACAAGTACTTAACGCAAACCAGCTTTTTACCTTTTTTCTTTCTATTTCTGGTTTCCATGGCTTTCTTAGCGCCTTCTCTTCTTCTCTCGGCAATATCTTTTATTGCATCAAGGTGCATCTGTACTTCATCCTCTGAGAGTAAAGTTTCTTGCACCAATTCTAGCATGCTGGCACCAGTTGCAGAAGCTTCTTTTATTATCTCTGATGGTGCTTTTATAATTTTAGCGTAATTCACAGTTCCCTTCAACGATTCTTCGTAATTTTCCACAGGTGAAAGGTAGTGGCCAACACTATTTTTATCTGGAATAGGTATTGGTAAATATGTTATTGGTGGTCCTCCGGGAAACCAATGAATGTCATCAAAATTTGATTCATCTCTTCCTTTTTTGCAGATTGGGTGTATACAATCTTGCTTAAAACATGGTAGGAGCATATAAATATATTTGCAGAAGTATTGCTTTACAGTGTGATTTTCTATCATTTTTTGGACATCTTCAAAATACTTAAAGAGTTGTGGTTTTTCCAATTTCAGTTGATTTCTATCATTCTTCTTCCCTTTCAAAAAGGTTAAAACATCATTTCTTCTTTCAATTAATTCACTGTCCTTACTTCCTTTCTTCATCAACAACTTATTTCCAAAACAAGGTGCACCATTTACATGATCAATGTATACATCAAGTGCTACATCCATGTTTTCTTTTACTTTCAACTCGTTCAGTCCCTTTTCCCCTCTATTTGACCCAGTTAGCGTTGAAGGAATAAATAAGTTACCATGAGCTTTAGAAATACAGCCATTCATAAGTTCAACTTTGTTTAAATAAGAACCACCACTTTCCCTTGTTGTTACTAATGTACATATTTTTTCTAATTTGTAATGTCTTTCTCCCCACAAGAATTGGATTTCAACATGTGAAGGGCCTTCATCAGATGCACCATCCACTCTTATACAATCTATGTGTTTATCTTTGAGATGAACATTCACATCTGTGTCTTGCTCCAACATATTCAGATCAGACATGTGCTGTGCTGGTGATTTTGTAAATGTAAAATGGTCTTTCACAACTCCGACACATTCTACCGGGGTAGTTTCTGTTTCCATAAAAAGATAAGATGACGTCTGAAGTACGGACTTGTAGCTATTGACAAAATCAGTCCTTGTTGTTAAAGTTGGCTCTGTTGAAATACTTTTTCCCAGTTTATGCGTGCTTGTGGTATCCAGTCTGAAACCTGCCTGGTCATCACGATTCAACACTACTTTATCTCGCCCATCCTTCAGTTGTAACCAATCTAACCCCTTATAAAGAGAAGCGCTCCAATGACTATCTGGGTTAAGTTTGATAGAAAAACCCTTCCTTGCCCTTCTGCAAGTGACGTTTGCGACCTCTTTGTAACGTTTTGCAGATAATTTTCTTTTATTTCTTATTGCACACAGCTGAACTACCGACCCATATCCAATTTTTGTACCGTACAAGTTTTCTAAATGTCGCTTTATGCCCATATATGTAACTTTCAGTCCCCGTTTTCGATTTCCTGTAAATGTTAATATACCAGTTCTTCTCCATTGATCTGCTCCAACGCGTCTGTCTGAAACATACTCTTCAATATCTTTGCCTATGCTCGGAAATTTGTGCAATGTTCTACTTAAGCGTTTTGAGATTTTTCTCTTCAGTAGCCTTTCTTCTGCTATATACTTTGAAATTTCTCTTCTCTTTTTGTGTTTCATCTTTTTAATTTCTTTTCTAACTAGTTCTGGTACCTTTTCTGAATCAAAATCTGTCACATCTATCCAATCTTCTTCATCACTTTCACTTTCTGTATCCGATAAATCTGAATTATTATTTCTACAGTAATCTTGATAGGCCTGTCTTGAAATCTCTACAAGATTTTCTTCTTCCTGTGTAAGATCACTTTCTGGGAGAAAAGAAGAAAAGTCTGTCAAACAGTGATTTGTCACTTCTTCTGTATAATCTTTCAAGTAATTTGAAGTTTCTCTAACTAATGAAAACCAATTCAAGTTATTCTCTCTTAGCCATAATAGCATAACGTCATTAGATACACAGGGATTTGCTAGAGGTTGTCCTTTCAAGCCACTGTCAGGACGAAATGAAATTGATGTTTTATTTCCACTGTTTTGCTCTGGTGGTCTTTTATCATCAGTCTTGGCCAAATCACCACATAAATCAGGTATGACAGACTCTTCACATATACACTGATGGTTCAAAGATCCAGTTTCAACTCTAACTTGAGTTTGTTCTACTACTTCTTCACATTTTTCATCATCATTTTCGTTTGTGATTTCCTGAACATCATATTCATCTAGATCTAAACAATCATCAGAGTCATTGCCTGATGAACTACTGGTGTCTGTAGATTCACTATCATCCAGATATATTCCTACACTTTGAAGTAGAGCTTTGTCTTGTAGCTGTGCTAGGTCCGAGACGGCACTTCGTATTTCTTGAGACTTTCGTAGAGCATCCATAATGTTTTCTTTCTTCTTACCAAAGTCATCAATTCCATACACTTTTCTGGCTCCTTTTGCTGACAAACCACTGGACTCGCATGCAGCATATCGAATCAACAAGCGGTCAGATTCAGAACTTGCAAGTTGACATACTGCTTTAAGTTGTGTACTGGTTAATGTTGATTTGTGTTCTGATTTTGAAATCTTATGCATTTTGCTATACCAATCCACAAATTTGGAATAGTTAATGTTCTTTTGCAATTTTGTCACATAGCTTTTCTTCTCATTGCTGTCTTTAATAACAAATATCACTACAGGCAATTGTAGAGTCCTGCGCACAGCTTTATCCCACTTCGAATAGTTCCCAAAATGTTTTCGATAAATGGTTGATAGTTCAATTACTTCATGTGTCAATATAGCATTTGCAAATTCTGCCAGCTTTTTACATTCTATGCATGAAACTTTGTGAAACTGATGGCAATACCTTTGCCGCATGATTGAATATTCTTCCAACAAAACACACTGTAACTTAGAAATATACAATCCATTTTCAACTTTACATGATTTTACATCTGACAAATTTTGTCTCATATCATTAACGAAGGAACTGAACTTGGAATCCTCAACATCAGTGTCTACTGGAAGATTAGCTTGCACAGCAGACTTTACAGAAAATTATCTGGCTCTTTGGCAGCATTTTGTTCGGCATCAACTGCGCACGTCGCACTTTCAGACACTTTGGTTTTAGTCTCAGAACTATTTTCACTGTCTATCACTTTCTTTTTCTCTGTTTTTTTTTCTGTAACTTCCACTTTATCTTCTGTCGCAAGTGTAGGAACATCTGGCTCCATGGCATCATTTTTTTCTGGATTAAATGTGGACTTTGCACCTTCAGACACTTCTGTTTTCTTGTCTGTAGCTTTTACATTCTCTTCTGTCGCAGGTGTAAGAACATCTGGCTCCATGACATCATTTTTTTCTGGATTAAATGTGGACTTTGCACATTCAGACACTTCTGTTTTCTTGTCTGTAGCTTTTACATTCTCTTCTCTCGCAGGTGTAAGAACATCTGGCTCCATGACATCATTTTTTTCTGGATTAAATGTGGACTTTGCACCTTCAGACCCTTCTGATTTCTTTTCTGTAGCTTTTACTTTCTCCTCTGTCATAGGTTTGAGAAATGACCTTATTGTGATTGGAGGTTTAGGCTGCTTGCTTTCATAGTCTTTCTTTTTTTCAGCATTTTTTTTGGCTTTCTTTACTTTTGCATCTTTCAGTTGCAAGACAGTCAATTCACTCTGTAGTTTTCTTTTTTTCTCTCGTAGATCACTTAACTTCTCTGTAGAACCTATTGCTTTATTTAGTTCATTGATATTCTTGTACTTCTCTCGTTGCTGAGTCTGCAACCTTATCTCCACATCTACTTCTGATAAATCTTCACTCAATTCATTCATTCTTTTCACTCGAATTTCAGAGCTTACATGTTTCTGTCTTTTCTTTTCTGGTTCTGGTTCATCATATGAACGTGACTTCTTTTTCTTGTAGCTATAACCTTTCTCATGTACCATTTTACGTGCCTTTTCAAACAGCTTCTTTCTATCGGCAAGTAATGCTGGATTACTACGACAAAGTTCTTTTGATGCATTGTTGATTGCTGTGTGATAATCAAACATTTTTCCAGGCAGCACACTATAATAGATCTTACTCTTTTCATCAATTTCTTCAACAGCCAGGGCCATGTATCTTTCTTCTTCTGCTCTTTCATCAACAGAATCCTACAAAAGACAAAATGACTATAACAAGAAGATTCAAGAATTTCCAAGTATTTTACACACATGTTTTCCAATGCAAAGTCAGACTTATAATGCATTAATCTACGAACAGGAGGGTCTAGATGACCCTGTATCGTTCACCTGTTTGTCAATGCTGATAAACAAGACAGTAAGTGTTATGAGTTTTTAAGAAGAGTTTTGAAGATTTCACTTATGGTTACCATGGCAATCAGAGTTTTCAAGAAATCGTTTTTGTAACAATATTGGTCAAAGAACATTTTCAAATGTTTTCCCAATATATGCCTTGGTAAAACTAATGTCCCCCAGGGTTGGTCGATTTGGTTAAATTTTATGAAGTTTGTTGAAGATCCAATGACAAATGATTGAGTTATGGAGTTGAAACCAGAAAAAATGCAATTTTTATTTGCATCAAAGGCTGCAACTCTGTAACCTTCCCAAGTCAATTTGGCTGGTTATCGATCTTGACCTAGGCCTTACACTTGTTCATGCAATATGGTGAAGATCCAATGGCTAATGGATGAGTTATTGAGCTGAAATAAAAAAAATGCTAATTTTCTGTGTCAAGGACCATAACTCTGAAGCCTCTAGATCATTTGGCTGGATATTGAACTTTTGACTGATTTCAGTAAGCAACCTACAGAAAGTTCTGGTCCCAAATTTCCATCAAAGGTGAGTGTCAGCTGACCCCATGACTTCCTCATGTTAGGTTTTGTATGACATCCAGATGCTCCTGGTTGAGCATTATCTCCCTTTGCACTTGGCTCTGTGGACTCCTTCCTTTCAGGTGTGTCTGTGTCTACTACATTGTAAAACAGAGGAACAATAAAATTAATATTTCAAACTGTTGCAATTGCATTTAATTTGGTTTAAATATTAAATTTTCACTGCTCTGACATCAAATGGTAGAGATCGAACCTAAAATGTTCTATCAGTCAGAGGTTACAGTGATCATAAAGACAGCACATATGACCGCTGGACCACAAAGGCGGTATACTTTTAAAGGCTATGTAAAACTTAAAAGTAGCTGACACACACAATGTCAAAAAGTTAATGGCAATATTTCTGGTTTAACATCTAGGTAATCGATGAAAGTCCCCTCCTAGAAATGATGTTACAACTTATTTCCAGTCAAGCCCATAGAATGTTTACTTTCCTGACCCTCAGTCTAGGCTAGAACTACTGGCAACCTTGGCGTACTTGTTAGAGTGCTTGCCGTCTAAACTTGTGTCCCAGGTTCGAATCAGTGTGGAGACACATATATGCCTGCCATGTTTCAGCAGAAAACTGACTGGCAAATAAAGGTTATGCTTGACAATTTTTTTAACAGTACCTAATCTGAATCAGGAAACTCAGTCAGTCAGCAGTCCAGATGTGACCGTGATTCGATCTCGGAACGCCAACAATTTCTATGAAAGAGTAATAACTTTCAATTTCTGTCTCTGTATTAACTTACCCATATTCCTCAGGCTCACAACTGCATCCTTTAGCAGCAACTTCTGCCCCAGTGTTATATCCAAACTGTCTATGAGAGATGGACTTAAAAGACAAAGACTCTCCCTGAAAAAAATCTTTTTCATATTAAATATCAGACATGCTTACAATGTCAAAAGTTCAGCATTTATAATAAGTGTCATCACTTAAATGAACTCCATTAAGATTGAACAATGTCAAAAACTACTGCCCCCGAAGTGGTGCTTTGATCTTTGAACAGGGAAAAAATTCCACAACACATTCAACGGAAAGGAGCGACATGTTCAAGTATAAAGTGAATCCATTCAGTGATAAAGTTATGTCAAATTTGATCTTACAAGTCAAGGTCATCAATGAGGTCAAGGTCAAATTCATATGTCATCTTGAAGGTCTTGTCCCAAGGGGCATAGCATCATGTGCAAGTAAGAACTAAATCCATTCACTAATGAGAAAGGTATGGCCAATTAAAATTATCTTCAAGGTCATCCATGGGTCAAGGTCATAAACTTATAAGTAACTTTGGAGGTCTTGTACCAAGGGGTATTGTGTGCAAGTGTGAATTGAATCCTATCACTAATTTAGAAGTTATGGCCAAAGTTAGTTTTCAAAAAAATAGATCTCCAATGTCAAGGTCATCCAGGGGTCAAGGTCATAAATTGGTATGTCACATTGAAGGTCTTGTCCAAAGGAGTATTGTGTGCAAGTATGAAGTAAATCAATTCATTAATGAGGAAGTTTATGGCCAGCAAAAGTTTTTGAAAAATTGGATCTTCAAGGTCATCCTGGGCAGGGGTTAAGATCATAAACTTATCTGTCACATTGAATGTCTTGTCCAAAGGGGTATTGTATGCAAGTATGAATTGAATCCATTCACTGATGAGTAAGTTATGGTCAATGTTAGTTTTTTAAAAAGTGGTCTTCAAGGTCTTCCAGGGGTGAAGGTCATAAATTGATATGTCACCTTGAAGGTCTTGTACCAAAGGGTATAGTGTGCAAGGGTGAATTAAATCCATTCACTAATGAGGAAGTTATGGCCAATGTTGAAGTCTTCTGACAGAATGACGGACAGTTCAAAAACTATATGACTCCCTTGAAGCCTTTGGGTGCATAAAAATGAGTACATGCGGAAAGAGCAAGTCTTCTCAGTCAGTGCTAAATAGTACTTTAAGTGCTCTACACATAGTGTATGCAATGCATGCCACAGAAAGTAGGCAGAAAACGCCAACTGCACCTGTAGTGTACGCACCACAAGCTTTTCCTCTGTGGAGAAGCTTTTTATAGTGAATAGCTATTCTGAGTTTCAAGGGGATACCTTAGACACTCCTTTAGAAAATGACTTGCACAAAACACTTGCCACGGTAATCAAAGCAGACAATCAAGTGACAACATTAACTTTAACTTTTTTCTTGAAAAGCCAAGCTAATAAAATACACTTTAATATAATTATTCAAAACATGACAAAGAGATAATATTATATAAGATATCCAAGGTGTAATCCAGAATTTATCGGAAATGGCTATTTTTTAACAGTTGGTTTGCATAATATATTAACAAGTCACAGGGTGTTGCTCACAACACATTAGTCCCCTACCGGTCCCCCAATAATAGTAAGAAGTTTTTAAGGCAGAATGGCAAAGGAGTCCCAAGATATTGAGTCACAATGAGTGGATACATATTTTGCCTAACAGCCCCTGTGACCTTGATCTTCAACCTAAAAAACAATCAGATTGATCTATTCAGGGAGTCCAATCACCCTGTGAAGTTTGGAAACTCTAGGTAAAAGGAGACATGAGTCAAAGTTAAAAACGGATTTGACCTTCAATGGCACCTGCGTGACCTTGACATTTGATCCCAAATATTACAGGGGTCATCTACTCGAGGAGGCCAACCATCTTATGAAATATAGAGGCTCTAGGTCAAAGGGTTTGTGAGTTACATCCTGAAAACGGATTTGACATTCATTGGCATCCGCGTGACCTTGACCTTTGACCCCAAAATTAATAGGGGTCTACTACTCAAGGATGCCAGAGAGTTTCCGAGTTAGAGCCATTAATTCAATTTGACTTTAATGGTCCCTGCGACCTTTGACATCTGATGAAAAATAAAGGACGTGCATGATCCTCACATTGCCCTTTTATATATTATGTACATCAAGTTTTGTGAAAATATCTACAATACTTTTATTACTTTCGCGGGATCCAGATTTCCCTCCAGTGATTCTCACTGGTAGGGGACTAACAATTTGTACCACATTTTCATGGCAAAAGCAATGTAGAAGATTAATATTTTTTATAAGAAACATTTTTGTAACCATTTTCCTGTTATTTCTTGATTACCCCTTGCACTAAAAATTGAGCTCTTTTAATATTACTTTGTATTTAAATCTTCCCTTTCTAAAACATCTTTCGTTGCTGGCTTCAGCGAAAAACGTGTTAGCAGTTCCTCGAAGGAAAACATGTCTGAAATTATAAAAAGACAAATTTCAGGACTGATTAATACATTGGAAAACTTTTACAAACTTGAGTTCCTGATTATTACTCATTCATGGTTTCATCCAGTACTTTTTCTCTAGACACAATCAGTCACAAGATTTTGTGACAGAGTCTGTGGAGCATGGACAACAGCAAATCTATATACCCCTGCCAGCAGCCACTCTTGTGGTTGGGGCACAAAAACGGTTGACAAACCACTTTAGCAGAAGCTGAAGCACAAATGCACATGTTGCCGTCATACTTTTCAATTTTTTGGATACTATATATATGATTTAAGAACATTGTCTTGAATAGGCATCAGGATTCTCACTAGGATTTAAAAGTTGCAGTGTCGGGGACTAATATATTTTTTGGAAAAAGTTTGGTCAAAATGCCCTTGTTTATAGTTTCAATAGAAAAGACTGAAGGATGAAGGGTCCTGGGAACATTGATGCTGCACCATGCAGTGATTTGATATTATAATATGATAGTGGACAAAAATGTACAGCAGACTTTGTTTTATACACTACAGTCTGTTCAAAATATGATGGTGTTATAAGGATTCTGATTACGACGATGCAAGGTGAAAAAACTAAAAAAAAATTGGCATGTTTATTAAAAACAATGTAACACAAATAGCGCTGCGAGATAAAAGAATTCATTTTGAATCAGCATTAATTTCATGCCGACACATATCAAAGAAAAATATTCATGGCATCATTGCTTGGCTCGTGTCTCTGCTCTATTGGCATTATAAATAGTTGCTTTTGCGTTAAGTGCTTGTGTGGCAGCTGTAAAAAGTCGCCCCGTTCTTCGTATTCAATGCAGGTCATACTTGTATCTTGTGATACACTGGGCCTTCTTTGGGTTTTGTGGTTAGAGTATACCATTCTATTTTATATTTTTGGCTTGGTTTTTTTGTGGTCACATTTTCCAATTTTACTTGGTTACCCTGTGTCAGAGGTTGATGGGTTCGCTTCCACTGCTGCCGGGCCTGTGTCGATAAAAATTCTTTAAAATTAAACCGCGAGTCAATTTGGTGTACTCTGATTATCGAACTTTGGCTTGTGTCTGCGCTCTATTGGCATTATACATCAAAGACGGTATGCGGCAACTTTTCTGTCACCATGATTTGTTATTCCTAGGAGACGACACAGGTAAAATGCAGGCTTAAGGTCTTCTGTATTACCTTTCCATGAGAATATGTGATTGCGACTTCACAAAATAACATAACGAATTTAATGTTACAAATAGAATATTAATGTCGTATTATAAAATGGCGCATGGCGTATACGCGTATACCTTTCCAGAACACTGTTAAATATATCTAGTTCCATTATTGCATTTGTCAGTTTTCTTTAAATCAACTTTAATTTAGTATCTCTACAATCCGCATAATTGCCAGTGCTCACATGTGTTACACTACTTTTGCGCTTTTCTGTCATATACCGTATAGTCAAACACCTTGTGTAGTTGCTAAAAATACACAGACAAGAGAGGTATTAATATAAAAGATCTTGAGCGGTGATCGGCTCATAGGGAAAAAGAGGGCCGGACTGTTTAACTTGTCAATTGATTTTTATATCACTTGCTGAAGTATGCTTCATGTTTTTCGAGCAGGCGCTCAGCCGCTGTTTGATGATAGGCTCTTTTGACTTGTCCCTTTTGAAAACTAGTGTCCACAGGCCACAATGTTGCATCACGGTATGCAGAATCCTTGAGAAGCCTATGCATAGCATAAACAATCTTCCAAACAATGCTATTTTCGGCACAAATCCGGAGGGGAGTCACAAGCTTTTTGTAAAAATATTAAAGTTCTTTGATCTGACCGACAGTGGGATTACATAATAAAAAACATTAGGGACAGAAGGGGCGTCTATGACCAGTTTAATATCTCAAATCACTACTTGCCACCACCTACATGACCTCTGTGGTTGGAATCCCAATAGGGGACTTCAGCTAGCATTATTTCATCAAATCACCTGAGTTGCACCATATTGTGAATTATTAAATGCATGAAAGGGCACCAAATGTCTTTCTGCAACGAGATTCTGATACAACAGGGCTAGATTCCAACACAGGTTCGCTGTAAAGTTCGATTTTTTTCTTCAACTTTCACCCGCGAATACATATGACAAATTGACGACTTCGATTTCTGTTTAAAGTATGGTTCATACAATGTTTGTCCATTTACAATTATCAACGGGTTAATATAAGGACAGAATAATACACCTGTATACCTAACAGATAAAGGGCCCAGTAAAGATTATTTTTGATTTTGGGGCATCTTTTTCGTTTCGTTGTTGTTGTACTACCGCGCTTTTTGAAGACGAAGGTGTAACACCGCTAAAATTGCCATTAATTTTTTAGGTAGTTCGGAACTAAATTTACGAAGAGCTAGGCCTGTCACGCGAAAGGCACATATGTATCTACATCAATAAAAAACAACCGTAGCTATTTAAAAATGCGTCGTGAGTGCTGGATTCAGGATATATATAGTCGTGAGTGCTGGATTCAGGATATGAATCCAGCACTCACGATCCTGAATCCAGCACTCACGATGACCAAACATTTATGGCGACAAGACGGGGCCGACAAGACGACCATACTAGTACTGTACCCCAAGCTCACAATATTAAAAGTGTTCATGTCACATATTAAAATAGAAATAATGTGTGCTGAAATTTAATTTAAGTATCAACGGCAGGTGCGTAGGCAAGTTTTATGAAAAGGAGCCGCGAAAGGGGTGCTGAGATTTTTTGAAGTGTGCCCTGAAAGATCGATTTCTGAGCACTTTTGACCATAACTTAATAGGTCAGGGTTACCGTGGCTTAAAATGTGCTGAATTGATCGCGTTATAATGATGACATTAGGCTGATGTAACAAATCGCATGAACCTACAAACTCTTGCAATAGAATACTCACAAAAAGCACGATAAAAACCTACCTGTGAAGCAGAATTTTGACGTAAAAAACAAGAAAATTATGTGTAAACACAATCTCGGTGACCACGTCTGAATCACTGAGACGCTTTTCTGGTCAAATGAAAGCTGCTGGGCGATTTAGTACGGTAGTTTTTACCTCCCCTTATTTTTCTCGAATGGGTCACACTTGATAGTATTTCTTGTAGGTCTAATATTAAAGGGCAGTATATCCATCGGTGACTGTTCGTACACCCTGGTTCTTATCTGCTGACAAAAGACTTACTTTGTTGGGTTTGTTTACCCTCGGAACCGACTATGCCACATGTCCGAGCATACAAAAGACCTGACATGACTGTGCACTTTATATGTGTTCGAATCCTGCTACCGACCATGTATTTCAGGTACAAATGTTGGTCAATTTCTTTCGGATGACTCATCCGTTTTATAGTACTGGTTCTTTCCAGGAATGTAAATTTCTTATGGAGATCTGGAGGACAAGTTTAGTTCTGCTTTTTTCAGAAACGATGTAAGCTTCTGTAAATAACCGAAATACTGCTGAAAACGATCGTTAAACCCAACAAACTGCCACCTGGAGACTACATCATACAGATATCCAGATGCACTCGAGCGGTTTCATGGGGACAAAAGTAGCTTATAAAACTAAATTTCAGATATAGAGAACAAGTTAATCGTTTCTAGTATATAGCCATATATCATTTCCGCTTTAGCCACATTTTCCTTAAATACATATACCTTCAAATTTTCAAAGAGGGTCATATCATATGCCCTTCAATGTCACAAACCCCTAAAATGCTATTTCAACAACGTCAATTCCAGCGATTTTGATTTGATTTAAGTTTAAGGTATCCCCTACTAAAGCTCACGGTCGACGTTTAATTCCAGCGATGACTCTTCTTCTTTCAATCGTCAAACTTGTTTTCTCGCCTCCAGGGATAGAATTACCTATAGTCGGTTATCAATTAACACGAGATGCCATTATATCTACTAATTGGCTTCCCCGACTCTAATCCTGAACTAACAACGTGACAGCTTCGTGTTAATTGGGGCATTTCAAAAGAATCATTAAGTTACAATTGTGCGAAAACAAAACAAATAGACATTGTTGGCCAAAATATTGGAGCCGCGGCTACCGCGACTCTATTGCATGCGCTACTGCTTCGTTAAATATTCCTTAAAATACACTACTTACCCGAATCTAACTAGGATCCAGTATAGCATAGACATGATTAGACGACGTGTAAATCTTCAATAGAACAGAATACAACGGAATGGTTGAAGCCCGCATACGGTAACGATGTTTCAAAGATCATGTGTATATGTGTATTTCTACACGATCTTTTTGGATGTATGCAATACTGTTGGTCAAACCACGGATAAAGCCCGGCTGTTCTCCGGCAAAAACTCGGTAAAATCACGGGTATAGGCACGGCACATAAATCCCCGCTATTTTGGCGCGAAACAAAGGCCCTGCACTCACACGGCAGTGCGGGGACATCGGAAAGGTAAAAACACGGGACTGTTCCCCCGCTATCCCCCGCCCTTCCCCGGGGTTGGGGGGGCCGTGGTTTCAATTGACTGGTGCATTACAGGTATCTGATGATTTTCATTTTTGATAGTCTTTTGGTGACAGATTTTAATTAATTACTCGTCAATATTGTGCTCGTGCGGGGTTACACATGGACTGTCAAGGTACCGAATTTTATTCAATCAAATTAGAGAAGGCGGAGCTTCGACGCGAGCTTGCAGTTGTTTGTTGATTCAAGCATGTCAGTAGACCGATTATCGGTAATTGACACGGATTATCTGACTGTCGATTGTTTATTGCAATATGCCCGGAAGGCCACATATTTTAGTTACAGGATTTTCCAATATTCTTAAAGTCATACTTTTTTATAGTTCGGGCCAATTTGATTTATTTCGGGCCGAAATCGTTTTTTTCGGGCCATTGGCCCGATTGGCCCTCGACAGCGCGGGCCCTGGTTTGTTTCTACCATGTTCAGGACC
>CAVMCB010000107.1:0-17821 GCA_963678985.1 Spisula subtruncata | reverse complement strand
AATTCACCGCCCATTTTAGTACTGTCCAATATTTTATTGAATACCATAGTGACATATAACTTTCTTGTCAAAATAGTTATCTCATGATTACCAACCCCTACTTGCTGCTAAAATTACATGATAGTGCTAAACATAATATGTCTGTACATTATCTATTATAAAATGGCGTTTATATAATTTGTAATATATTTTGTTAAATAAAACATATTTTTATACAAACCTTTCTGAGTATATATTTGATTTTTTTTTTAATTGTTAACTCGTAAGAACTTTTTACTGACACTATCTATTTGTGTACCCATAGTGTTCATGTTGAACCCATTTCCGTTGGCCTCCGTTACGCTTGAATGATTTCATCATCACAAATGGTAAAACGTCTATTCAAGCTCGCAAAGAAAGGGCTTTTCATTTGCGACTAAATTTCCTCTTCCAGTTTACTTGATACATGTCTGTGATACGAAATACACAAATAGTTAGTCGAATTAGTTGGCAATGTTCGTTACGTTACATTTGATGGCAAAAATTGACAAATGTGAACGTAATCGTGTTATATAAGGGTCAAGAGGCCGGCGTTTCACTAAAATACTTTGTGTCGGATGCATTTGACATGTCTCTATCATAAAAAGACTGTTGCATCATATTCAACATACGGACCGTGTTTATGACGTACCACGTGACAAACAGGTCAAGGGTCAATGCCGCTGACTTAGACAGGGAATGCTGCTATAATTATAGCACCAAACTCAATGGAATTGTTTTAGCTTAATCGCAGTCCAACCGACATTAAAATTTATGGGGAACTTCCTTTTATTTTGCCTTTTTATGACCAGTGCGCTGTTTCTTAAAATGTGACATTTCGAACAGTGTCTATTAGGACATCCACACTTGTCTGTGGTCAAAGGGAGATTATTTTGGTACAATTACCGATTAAATTACCTCCCTTTCACTGCAAAAAACGTAGTGATTGCGTTTTTGTTCACAATTGTCAATTTTTGCCATCAAATGTAGCGTACATTGCAAACTAATTGGACTAACTATTTGTGTATTTCGTATCACAAACATCTATGAAGTAAATTGAAGTGGAAATTAAGACGAAAATGAAAAGCCCTCACTTTGCGCGCTTGAATAGACGTTTTACCATTTGTGATAGTGTGATCATTCAAGCGTAACGGAGGCAAACGGAAATGGGTTCAACATGAACACTATGGGTACACAACTAGACATTGTTAGTAAAAAGTTCTTTCGAATAAACATTTAAAAATTTGAATATTTTATTCGTTTGCGAAACTGTTGACGCTCAGTATAAGTACATACTGTTCTTAATTAATTACTATTTTAGTTTTGTTTAAGGAATTGCCATGGTTTAAAAGGTTTAGCACATAAATTCAAGAGATGATCAATATATTCGAAAACTTTCAATAAACCGATTTGGTTTTTTCAGAAAGGCTCACCCAACGAATGTACTAATAAAATTGTTTTAATCTTGCAAAGTACTGTTTGGGACGTCATTCCACATTTGTCACAGTTTGAGCATTATTGTTGGACTGATATCCGATCCCATGCATGCGATTCAATACAGAAAAGGTCATACTGACCAAACTCTGGAGTGTTAGGTGGATTAGAACGAATATCAGTGCGTTATTGGAAACAAAACACTGTCGGCCTTACAGGATTAGATTGACAATGCTTTGACTCATAAACTAAAGGTCGACATATTTAGCATACTTTGTGCTAGTAATGTATATCCATATAAGTATAGCATGAAAGAACTGGTACTTCGTTAATGATCAAGTCATCGTGCGATGTGGAAATAGTATATAACAAGTAACGGATAACACAGGTGTATTTATAAAGAACAGTTTATTATCAGCATTTACCTCAGACAATCAAACTGATGAAGTATTCATGAATATTGAATACTTCGACCGCTCAATGTTTGTAATTTTCAATGCTTACTTGTGTTACTTGGCTGTGAATTAGCTGTTATTTACGTCTACATATCCCCAGACAGAACGTACTGTAAGAAATTATAATATTTCATCTTAATTAACAGGGAAGCAGCCGTCCAAAGAAACAACATAGTACACTAAAGTCAATATATGAATACTCGCATTACATGTACTAGGGAAGGTGACAAAACACTGACCACCACTCGATCAGCCTGTCATAGTTTTGTGGTAAGCAAAGCAGGAGAATAAAGCAAACGAACAATGACGGATAATAAGGACAACCCTGATAAAGAGAATACAAACCGTTTTGTAATATCATTTTAGAAATATAATGGAAAATCATACTTAAAATTGAATGTTCGGTAGATGGCGTCCAAAACAAACTTGACTTGTGGATTAAATTAGTTTTAGTGTGACCTCAAACTTACTCCACAAAACGACGAATCTCAATTTGGCCACCTATTTATCATATTTAAGGGAACATATTTTTCAGAGAAAATCAAAATATCCAACACACAAATATCGTTCACATAGACTGCCAGAATTTTTTTTTTCAAAATATGGCACTGAATTACATATGTACAATCTTATAATGCTACTCTAATAGTAATATACTGAAGTGTAACATGTTTGTTTGGTGAGGCGTTATTCCTATTCCCCTGGTCAATGCATAGCAACATTTATGCATTGTGTAATACTCTTTAGGAATATTAAATGAACTGAGTACATTGCAAGACAACATACATATTTTCGTAAACCTAGGCTGGATGTTCAGATAGTTTTTCCCCTGCACAAATATAACAGATAATCCGAAACCGAGGTCAATTCAATGGAATAGGAACGAAGGTGTGAAGGGAACACGGTATCCTTAATGCATCGCATCTCATACCGACTACGAAGAAACAGAATCACCGTGACAAATATAATAGTGACATAAATTGAGTAAGGTATTTTAAAGCATTTAATGAACAACGGTTTTACTTGTACCTACGCCACAACGTGTTGTTTCAGTGTTGTGTTACATTGCAGTTGTCATGTGCTACGTTTTGCAAGCTTATCATATTGACACGGTCTATACCTAAAACGTATATTTAACATCAAGACGCAGAAGTGGGCAATTGTTGTTCGATAATATTGGCTTGTAGTTCCCGATAGATGCCAATCAGTATAAATAACTATGGTAGTTATGTGCTTGCTACCTCTGTCCGTAGACACAACCTTTGACAATGGTGTGATATTCGTTCTTACACAAACGTCGCTGAATGAAGGCATTTTCTCCCGAACCTTTAATTAAGATCACAATGAAGTGTTATTACGGTACAAAATGATGAGCCTAATTGTTACTTAACATGTAATATTTATGTAATCGTCTCTTTTTTGGTTATATTTACACCTTTGTACTTGTAAATGTCTGCATCATTGATAGTTTGGTACAGTCAGAAAGCATCGTTCGGAGTTGTTTACAAGGCATTGCATCCCCACACAGATCCAGCAGAAACATCAGCAAACTAAAGTGACATACGTGTACATTCTGTGTAGACGAACAGTTGAATTATCATCCTAAATGTGTAAAGCACAGAAATAGTGTTTGTCAAGTTTTGGGTTATACATTATGTAACTCCGGATGTCTTTCATGGTGGATGTTATTTTGTCTTATATTGTCACGGGGAGGTACCTTGTACAACATTGTATTTGGATGGACATACTGAACTTTCATGATGTCATCATGTGTTTATTCTGTTTGGAAATGTGTCAATTGTAATCATATTGTAGTAACATTATTGAATTGTCATTCCACACTTCCAAGTTGAATATGTTGATCATCCAACCAATATCTATCGGGTAAATTAACTATATTCGATGTACATGCAAACATACAATATTACTTAATATGATAACACAAATGCCGCTTTAGGGGGGACTCTTTTCCCAAACAATGAAACAATGATTGTGAAATGATATATGCTATATAAATCGTTTATTTTTATAATACATTGTACGTCCTTGTCTCTTGTAAATATCAGCATATGTCCTTTCTACATTATGTCAATATATTCTGGTTCAAATATTTAAACATAAAAGTCGGTTGAAGTGTAATGGTTATCGCCTTTAATACCAAAAACATAACATCACACTGATATTACACTCCGCTTGAAACATGCGATGCGCCTTGGATATAAGAATGAGTGCAATAATTAAATTAGACGACATTACTTGAAAATGATGACTACTTGCAAACACTATGGATAGCTTTTGAGATATGTACGTGGTGAGTATTGTATCCGTTAGAATATCAAAAGAAAGCAGTCACGCTGCAGCACGCATGTGAAACATTCACTGTATACGGGCTATGTTGGGGGTACGGTCAATCCTCACTATGGGCGACATGCGTGTCGTCTACTGGAGATAGCACGCGAATGAAACCTCGTGTTATTTATATTTTGTATATTAAAAGGTGCGTACTTTGGACAGATCCATCTAAAATATTTTTAACACCACAATTTTTTTAAATATTGTAATGCTTATACGATATACTAAATAAATTGTTTGCAACAAATAGTTCACAGTTATATGGATATTTATATACAGTAGCCCTCTTTGTTGTAATACGCCTACACAATTTTGGAGTCTCGGTTCATTGACATACTCTGATTCTTTTGTCGTCTGCTTCATTGTATTAGAATGTTTAGAATTGCACACATACTGGTACTACACCAATTGGAAACCAATCAATTTGTCCTCGTAGAACCTACATGCATACATAGCTAAATATGTATTTGAAATTACTGCCTAATGTATTATATATTTTTGGCCTTTTCCAGTCTCAAATAATTCGTTTTATCATTATAATATTCACACAAACCAAACAGTTTCTTTAGGTGTTATAGCGCGCAAGAATATATAGTATCTTACATTGTCACGTATAGGTCACATGCGGGATTTATCGACAATAAACTACCAGCAAATTCACTCTCGCACGGTGAACATTTATTGTGAACCATTGACTGACTGGCGTCAACATATACCCGCTATCCAGATTTAAAAGTCGAATACAAACACATTAGTTATTGGTCTCGTAATTCGCAATCATGTAGATGTCAATTATATGTGCTACGAATCACCAACTACATGCTTTAATGTTTTAAGGTTGCAATAAATAACTTCAATGCTCCGTGACTGCGCGCTTTGTTGTCTTTTAACCTTTTAAAATACGACCGGCAAAGAATAATGTACGCATGCGGCGATGCATTTCTTACCTAGAATGATAAAACATTTCAATACAATTTAATCATTAAAACTTCAACATCGATTTATTAACGAGTTCAATCTAATCAATTCTTATAATGGTGAACAATAAAATATTTTCGGAATAACATGTCTGGCATTGAATGTTTATTTTAGATTAAAATTCTATTACATTTGAAATACAACGAATTTGGTGAATGTTTACTTTCTTTGGTGCTTTCGAATATAGGTGAGAAACATTTGATGGTGTTGACAATGATGTTCTAGAGCTTGCACACGGAAATCATTAATATTGTATACGGGGTACGTTCAAACATAAACATGACTATTTCTATGATTGATTGTTTTCATAATTGCCTTGTTATTGGTATGAACACTTTCATATTAGCCTTTCAAACTTTATTTGATGTAACGTTAACACGAATTTCAGGAAGCCAGAACTTGATAAAAATTAATGTATATTTTTCTAAATTGTACCCCTTTTAAGAATTCTATTATTTTTAACTCGACTATTCGAGGAACAAAGAGAGCTATTTATTTAAGTCACTCTTGTGTCGAAGCAATGCTTTCAGTTTTGAAACTATATTTCAGTTTTGGACAAACTATTGTGTTTGATTGTTAAATCGACTTTCATTACGCATACTATAGGGTGTGTTATATGGTTGAGACTAAAACGTTAAACCTCAGTGCATTAATTCTTAAAATTCAATTACCAGGTAGGGTTGGTGTACTATTCTGGTACTATGTAATTATTTTCTTCATATTTTATATAAAGCAGCTTGCTGCACATTCCTTCAAATGTCATGACAGAAAAGGCATTTCATCGATCATTGTATTTAAAGATCATGGTGACTATTGTAATTATATGTGGAAGAGGAGCCAGACTAAACCTCATGGTGATGCGTTAGTACTTTGGATGAACGTACAATATATCGTTATTACATGTAAGTACGTATTATTAAAACTATTGATTCTTAAATCATACAAACACTTTCCGCTTCTATAATACTGACTCTATGACAGAACACCAAGCAATGAAACATAATGTTAGTGCTATCTAACAATCGACATACTAGCAATTATGAAATTAGTGTATTTACATGGAGTTATTAACAAAGTTGCATACACTCATATACGATATATAGTTGACTGAAACACAAACACAATGATAGTCAATCGAAGAATAGTCATGAAGGAAAAAATAAACAGTTCTGTATACGAGGGAAGGTTGAATAAATGATGTAATTAAACAGTTTGCTACTGATGAATGAAAAACCCTCGGCACCGATTAATTTGTCTGAGGCGAAACTAATATCCTTGGAAATGGTGACACATTTTTCAATACACTAATAATCTACAACAAATGTCATTCATGAAACATACACCCATTCGGGTAGTCTATAAAATACCACCAGTTGTATTAAACATTACTTACATGTTCATCAATATTATTTCGTATAATAATGTGCAATACGTATATACCAAAATACTGTAAAGAAACATCTAAACAGTAAGCAGTCTGACCGTTTACAGGGCAATTCTGTCGCGGGGATAAGTTTTGTGTTTATTATAAATCCATCTACATGATTCGACCTTTTCATTATTGAATCAGTATAGCATCGCCTCGTATTTCCGTGACATCCCTTTTTCCGCGATATTGGATATTAATAGTTGTGTATGCCATATACACGAATTATACCTGTCAATAAGTGCACTATCACTTATATCTCACAAATTCATCAAATACTAGCGGCAAAAGTGAACAAATGATGAGCCTCGAAGTCGGTTTCAATTTTTTTCGAGTGCTTTTTTTGTCTCAGGATAGCTAGATAGATTTTGGAAGTTAGTGTTGGCCCTAAACAAAAAATATGAGTTTGTATGCCCTGATAGTTTCCGTTAGATTAATCAGTGGCTTACATTGTCACCTTGTCACGTAAACATAATACACGAGTCTAACTGACAAAACACTGTCAACAACAAATTAACTTTCATGGTGGAGACTTGCTATGAAGCATTTTTGCAATCGGAGTACTCGGCAATGCCTGTTGTTGTCAAATGACAACTACGTAAACCCGATTTCCTGTTTTAAAGCAATCAATCGAATATGAACAAATGTATTCAATCATTTGACGCAAAATTCTCAATCACATGGATGTCAATTATACGTGCAACCCAAACTTAAATTACTTGCTGTAAGGTGACACTACATTACTTCATTTTTCCGTGACTGCTCGTGAGTTGTGTCTTTTCATCTTAACATATACGACCTGCAACTAACGGATGTACGAATGCACAAAATAAGATAAGCTTAGAATACAATTGAAACATCAAAAAGTAAACATCGATTTTTACGACTTTAATCTCACTAAATGTATCCATTACATTATTGGTGAACTATGAAACAGTTTTAGAAATAACATGTCTGGGGTTGAATATTTATTTTAGATTTAAATAAGAGGTAACGCATGTATCAACTTGCTATGATAATTTCAAGCTTATTTGTAATTGTTTAATAACATTGACAAGGGTATTATAAGATATTTTAAATGGAAAGAAAAAACATTGTGGACAGAGAGATGACACGGGATCTCTATATGCCCACCATCAACATTCTCTCAGGCATATAACTCTACGTGAGTTTGGAAGTTGAGATTCAGATTCATACAGACTGCACTAAAGTTGTATTACAAGACCGGTGTCCATTTCAATGGGTCGAAAGAAGTGGCTTACATCATATTGTTGCTGTATCACTGGTAGAGCCAAATATTTTGGTATATAATGTAAATCCAAACCAGGCAGTCAATATATTGAGAGAAAGTTTAAGCAATCTTACTGGTATAATTTATATGTCTGTTTCTCGTCTTGTCCCGACTTGGGGCATTTTCTTTCAAACATAAACCAATTAAAACAATTTGTGAAACTTAAATTGCAAGAATTGTCGTCTAATATTTTTAAAAGTATTTATGTGCGCCAGTTAGACACCAGGGCACTGTTTTATCAAAGGACTTACGAACATTTTAAACTTACGCTACAAATTAAATTTCTTATAATGCGTTTACATCTGCAAATGAAGGAAACATATTGTTTAAAATCATTAGCTGAATTAATTAACTTATGATTTTATCTATTGCTTTACCTGAATTTGAAGCAGTTACATAATTATAAAGGTATCAAATTTGAACGTAAATTTACGATTACCGTCAATGCTTTGATAAAATAGTGCCCAGCTGTAAACGAACTCCCAACACGCATATAAAACATCCTCTGTCTGAAGAAGTGCGGGATACTTAGTGCTAATATTCACTAGACTATTGCAAATGTAAGTGTCTCCAATACCAGTGACCCGTTTTTTCAAGGCAACATTAAGTAAGCCAAAATCCGTTTAACTTTTGTCGTTTCTGTTGTTTTAATTGTATCTCTCTATAACAATGTGGAATTAAGTGATGTTGTAGAAAACATAGCGAGTATGATTAAATGTGCCACTTATTCTCGTCTAGCAGATTTAAAAGAAAGCGAGAGTTAAGATAACGACGATTAGAAAGACTTAGAGAAAATTGTAGATAATCTATATAAATGCTGCAGCATTGCACACCATATTTTGTCAGATTTCTAACGTGTTTATTTTCCATTCTAATTTGATGATATTAGGTGCGAGTGTATTTGTTGGGATAATTCTCGAAATGTAAGCTGTATGACAGAGCACAGGCATTTATTTTCAATGTCTACATGTATGTGTAACACTATACGTACATTGTATATACATGTATATTTGAGATATGATTTCCTTGTATCTCTAGACGTTTTGATTAGTAGTAAAGCGTAAAGGAGTAACATAAACATTATTGAATTTAAAAGAACATTGCATTCATTTCGGTGCTGAGTATTACATATGATAATGTTCCATTCACAAAAACATGCATTAAATATACAAAATACATGTACACATTTTCAGTTGTTTCGATCTACAAACATAATGCTCTAATAAAAAAGGAAAACATCATCAGTACAAAGGCATCGTATTTCTTAGCTTTCAAAATAACCAATATTTATGATATGTATTTTAAAAAAAAAAAAATATCGTTACCTGATCAAAGTACTATACTATAGAATATATTAAAAGTATCAGGTACAATCGTCGCGCGGTAACCCGATACCAGTTCTCAGAAATGTTCATCAAAATGTGTTCATGTATAACGTTTCTATAAGGATGACTACGGACACACCTGAGACAGTAACAAACAGTGTATCGTTATTTATCATGCAACCACCATGGTAACTGCCTGATAACACATGACCTCAGAAAAGTATGTGTTCTCAGATCAATGGCCTGAGAACACTTTTTCGCTCCGCCCACAAATAACGGACTATTTTTCAATTTGTCATTCCGTCTCAATTTCACATAAATATCAATGAAAACAAGAATAATGCATTCAATAGCTATTATTTATTCAACTTTTAGGTTTACAATCCAAAAAAAACCAATAATTCTTCGCCAGGTAGGGCTACGCGACTGTAATTGTTCTTGAATTCATACGGGTCACCCACAGATCGATCGTTTTGAAGGCCCTAAAATAAACCAACAAACACAGATAAATGTTATCAGGCTTGGCGCTATATACTACTCCAACTTTACGGACAAATGCCATTTGTTCCAATGCTATATGATCTGCCTGGGAATATTTCTGTATATTCAGCTGACTGATTCTAGCAAACTGGTTCATAAATGATCAATTAGTATGAAACCAATCAGGGAAGGCAACACTCAACAAAAATGACCTGAATCAATATAAATGGCGCGACTACACAATACTACAATGCACAAATATTTGAGAAACATGTTAGAATGTCACTGAAACCATTCTGACAAATCGTTTGCTGAAGGAACACATTTTCGTGTTTTACAACTTTGATAAATGTTTCCCATACAGTTTATCAAAAATGATATTATGCAAACTCAAATAATGTTGCAATAGAGAGTCTATTTAGTCGCCCATTATGTAAAGACACGTTGCGCAAATTGTGTAAAATAAACGCTTATATAATATGCATTGATGTACGCGGGTCGATTTCTGTAGAAGCGCATGAATGGTAAGTAATTATACGGACCATGCCATTACTGACAGATACAGGATCAGTGTCAGAATCTTTCGGTGTCGTAACATGATCTATGTGATCATTCAAATCATAAATGAATACATAGAATTAAAGGAGATTGCTGTGTTTGCATTTTCTGTCATGGATTTTATTCTACAATATTGCTCATTCGTTGATGAATTAATAACAGATAACAAGTTTAGCGACGTGCAATTTTGTTAAACCCCACTAAGTGCAATACCTATCCATAAATTGGATCGATCAAAAAGGTTTATTTAATATCAAATATTCCATGACAGCATATACTTTGCTGTCTCCTGCTTAAATATTGCTGAACTAATAAAAGTTAATTTATTAGCGTAGCTTTACTATGAGCACGCACAATCAATATGCCTATTTTTCTGAATTAGTACAGTTTAGTAATATCTAGCATTACAAATATACATCAGAATCAATACTAAATTTAATGATAAAATAAATGTAGGATTGTGTTTCTAGTGTTTGCTATCGTACTATCAAAACCTAACAACTACTTATTCTAAGTGTGTCTTATCAACTATGTATCTGTTTTATTTTTGTATCTAACAAATGACATATTTTATAAAAAGAAATACCTACAAAAGCCTTAAATGTCATTTCTAATGCGATATAGAATAATCATAATTTACTGTGGCGTCTAACGAGTTTGTCAAGCAAGAACATAATTCAGGCAAAATTGCAGACAATTAAATAATTTCTAAATCCGATATCGACTTCAACTTCAGGCGGTTAATAAATGTATTTTCAACGTAATAACAGTCTGAAAAATGTTTTAATTGTCCTGATATTGTTGCAAGCTATAGGGATTGTAATATTCACCCGTCATTAACGGAACCGGATTATTGCCCAGCGGTCACATGCGGTAATGTAGTGTCTGAAGTCCTTTTAGATCAATAATGAGCTTAACAAAATTACCAGACATACGGTATGGTTATTCGAACGAACCGAATGGGTTAACTTATGGCGATGGGGGCGAAAATAATATTTTGAATATATATTGACGAGCAGGTGTTTCATATAACTAAATAATGCGCTATGCAATCAGGCGGGAATGACGATGTAAATCAATGTGCTATTTGTGACCTTACAGACCCCTACAATCATATGTTCTCGATACAGTTAAAACCCCACATGGGATTCAAATCTATCGCGATAGTTCAATGGAATCGTGGCACGTATATTATGTTTGCGTGTTAATGTATATGTCAGTACGTGTAGATACGTTCTTTAAAGTAACGCATGGGATCAGAATACTAGTGTTTTATAAACAAAGTCTCAACTTCACAGCTGAACCTTCACTTAGATACATTTCCAGAGTGGCTCTAAAATCGTGCGCTTTTACAAAGAAATAAACAAAAGAGATGTTTCAGGAACATGTACATATTCTGTGTCATGCATATTCCCGAAACATCACAAAAATGCTACATTTCTCATGGGAACGTAGCTAATATTCCAATTCTGAGGGTTGATAATACGTAGAAATGAACTAATACGTCAGTAATCATCTGAGCCTTGTTAATATAATATTATTAATGTTTAGTGACTTATTGTAAATCTTGCATCAAGGAAGATGCAATTATCTGGTTTCTGCAGGATCCCGCCCTCAAAATACATTACGGTAAAAAACCTTCATATATAGTTTATTTATCGTAGTATCAAACTCGATAACAGTAATGCACCGACACTACTGAAGAAACATACATGGGTAAATTAGTTCGAATAAGAAATTATTGCCAAATTACCAAATAAAAACGTCCTTAAACAAAACCTAGGTGACAGATACGAATATACAAGTTTACCGAGAACATTTGCATAAACTAAGGAACATGCCTGAAATATGTCTAAACGAAAATAATCTGATTTTGTTTTATTAACTTGGCCATGCTAACAGCAAGTTTTCACGTAAAATATTGGCATTTTATATCACAAGAATATAGATATAGGATAGCCTGCTTGACAGCTGATCGAGAGGTCCCTAGTTCGATCCTCGGCCGAGGCACTTGATCATTTCTGAAACGCTTTTCTGTGTTTCCCACCCAACTAGAGATGAACTGATCAGCAACCCAGAGGTAGTCTCGCGTGTATCGGTGCTATACACCGGGCACGTTAAAGAACTAAGGTGTCTCTTCGGAAAGAGCTAGGGCATCGCGCCCGGACACCTTGTATCACACCACTGTCTCTTCCACCTGCTGTCCCTTCAGCAAAACACAGGACCCAATTGGAAATAAGTGCTTGCACTTTCATGGGTTGTCCTTGACCGAAAGGTTTAAATATAATGTATAATGCAAGAAGACATGGAATGTATTCCGCTTTAGACCACATTTTACGATAAAACCGCATAAAATATGGATAAAAGTTGTGAGAAGAATAAAATAAACTATAAATTTTATGTTTTATTCCATATATGGTGATGTTATCTTTATAATGTCAGTACTATCTGTCTGTTATGAAATACGACACTTTTTACTCCGACGTTCGTTGTGAATGTATTTTTCTATTCATTTGCGTTTATTTATCGACACCGGATATTCATACGGGCGTAGCCCACAGAGGAGTTTTGTCATTTCAGGTGTCGAGGGATAGTGCAGATACAGGTTGTGTATTTCTTCCAGAGACACAACTGGTTCTTTTACATGACAGTTGTAACTTGTTGAAGTTGAACTATCATTATGTATTCTACGTTTGTATAAGGGAAATGTCTATGGTTAACATTGTCACTTATCTTATTTTCATTGTTATCAAAATGATAACAAAACGATCACAACAAAAGCATAATTGCATGTATACAAATAGTTTATCTAACTTCAGCGAATATATCTAATATTCCATAAAATATCACAGAAATCGCTTTATAATTATGATTTGAGGCTACGGAAACTTCTTTATCATGTAGTTATCACAAGTTTATACCGATTATTTCAATTATTGTTTATAATCCCTGCATTTATGACGGCCCTATATTGTAACAATTTACTCTGGGTAATGGCGTTTTCTCAAAGTCTTTGGACTTTATTGTAGTTTTATGACAGTTCATGTTTGACGAAGCGTGTGCCATATTGTAGAAGTATTTGCACACGTTCATAATTTATTAGGCCAGGTATTCATACCAAATTGCAAATTAACATCAATTGGCCTCATGTAGATCGATATCTTGAATGTTGAACTCTTGACGGTTGGTCGGCCGTTCTCTTGCGTTGGTTGTTTCATGTGTATGTTAAACCACCATCTTAAAATAGAATACCGTGACAGTAACATTGGTAACGTTTGCTTTAAAAATGAAAAATTCTGTAAAGTCGTATTAATTTTATCAATACTATTTTGACAGTCATGGTCGAGCAGTTTTATTTATTATATTATTTATTATATACCTACGGACAAATATCTGACAAGTTAAATACAAGTAACTGGAAGGGTGTATCACACGCAATACTGAAATATGCTTAGTTCGCAATAGCATGCAAGCTGGCTGAAACACCGTAAAACAGTTGATTTATGGCAAACATACAGCGTGGTGATATTGCAAAACTATTCCAGTATGACAGTAATTAGATATGGTTATATTTGCTGTCAGGTCATCCTCAGTGGAGTTCCGGTCGATTTTGTAATAACGCGGTTTTTGTGTATGAATGGCTTTTGTCATTTATCGAGAAACATTGTCATGAAATAATACCATGACACTGTCTTAAAATCCGTTTTATAATGGTATTTGTATAACCGACTGGAGAAATGATAGTGGTGTACACACTTCTACAGTAAACATGAACGTTGACACGCCTACAGAGAGACACAAGTTTCAACCTCATTGGGCCAAAAAGGAATAATACTAACAAAGTATCCTTTGATTAATCATTGAATGCTATAGTTCGATTTCGAGCATTGAGCCGTGACTGCACTTTTAAAGTTTAATCAATTCGCCGATAAAGCTTGTTACGGCATTGACTAACTGTGTTAAATTGCCAATTGATAAATTACACATATTAGTAAGTATCATATCTTTAAACCATGACTATTGAAATCAATAAATCACGGGATACCCGCCCAAATAGAATCGTCTTTAGAAAAGGTCATGGCTCAGGGTTCAAAATTGAACTATAATACCAAGTTATTGACCTAACAATTACAGTTTATTTGCATAATGTTTCGGACGATTTGAATGGACATTTGGCATAATAGAAGGCACATACTGAAGTTATAATAGAAATTGATTACTAATAAAAACAAATCACTGATATTAGACACATAACCCATGGACAATTGACTTGGTTGTCTTTGGAGACATCAATAAACGTCAACTGAAGATAATGGATACTTTTGGACTTTTAACAATTTGTTTGGTTATATCCTACCAGTCTTTTCTTAGTTGGTTGCTTTTAGATAACAATAAAAAGGTATGAGAAAATCCAACAGATAACCATCAAGTCGACACAAAATTATAAACAAAAAATATTGTAAATATGACATGACCGGTGTATTGAAAGAGGCATGAGTAATTTCTTGGGTAAAGCGACTCACGCCATTGGAAGAAAGACGTATTATGAGGATTTATTCTGCATCGTCTGTTTATTAATTATGTTACCTTGAACATAACAAAAAAGTTAACTATTGTTGTAATATTGTAAATAAAGTCTACCACTCAACAGTAACAAGTTCAAAATTAGTACACTTGATGCAAAGGCAATATAATTATAAATAGAAGATGACATTTGTGGTGATATGTTCTCGTCTTTCACGACAAAATGTTTACAGTTAGCATTATTTACCCTTAATTATGGCGACTGAACGTTTATTATGCTAACAGATTATGTGACTTTTTCAATATCCCTAGTGCACTGTTTGAGGTATTATGTGCGATTATCTTCGATACCTAACACAAGTTTGACCTATCACCAATAATTGTTTAGTAATAATAAGTATTTACACATTAAATCTGACTTCTAAAGGTAGAAACAAGCTTCAAGCACAATTTGAGACAATATTTTCAACATAACACTTCTGGTTAAAAACGAACTCCAATTTATGCTAGTAAAATACGATGAAATGTTTGTTTTTACCTTCAACTAGGAACGACAAAAAAACGGCGCATTTTAGATTTGATATGAGAAAAGAATTCAGATAATGCCCGGAAATGGATTGGAAATGCCAAACATCAATGTTTTTATTGGTTACATTCATCTTATATGGAAAAATACTAGCCAGTAACAAATGACCATATTTAAATTAAAGTCATTGTTGGAGGACATAATTTCTTTAAAGTGGCTTAGACAGACAGAAATTGCCTTCACCCTTTAACTTGATCATAATTTCATAGTCAACACAGCAGCCATGAATTAACGCACCGTGTAATTAGATCCTCATAAATAACTTCGCCTGTACCGACATCTCCTAAATGCACATTTTATTCTCACATGAATACGGCGCAGTTTGACACCGGCGTTTTAAGATGCTATAAACCAAATGAGAAGATGATAATGACTGTAGGTCACTCATTGGTCTAACTCATTTTGCCAAACTTTCGCCTGTATAATTGTCAGTGAGAAAATGACAATGTCCTGTGGCTTGACCCACTGTCAATAGCAAGGAACCAGATGATCACACTATTAGTCATTGTTATAGGCAACTGTACGATGACAATAAACCCGACAGTAATATGACCAAACACTTGCATACGTGCTTAAGATGACAATATTGATTTTTAAGACAGACACTTCTGTTTATGTGTCCATTTATTATTTATAATAGTTGTTCTGAACGCGACATATAGACGCCATTCATTGTTTATTGACTTCAACGAATACTATTTGTCGTGGTACAATAATGCACTGGCATTAGAAATATAAAGTTTCAGACAAACGTAACCTAACAAAGACACAAGTGCGGCTTTCATCGTAGAATCGCTAGTTATATATAGAAAGTGTTTAAGTACATGTAATACATGTATTATAGTTTTTACAAATGCAAGACACACTTTCATTTAATATATCTGGTAAATATATTAAAACAATGTATTCTGGAAATCACGAATGTTTACACCAAGGACCGGTTTTAGTAGTTACACCTCCAAACGTCGTGCAATAAAATTAGAAACCAACTATGTTCGCACCACAGAACACCTCATAAGGAGCCTAAAATATCTGATTTAAAAGAACAACTTCATCAAATAAGTGAAGTGATTTCAAAACCAACTTGTTTAAAGATAAAAACAGATTCTGAGAATAATTTTGTCACGGAGATATATCAGGAAGTTATAGAGAATTTCACTGACGGTAAAGCCACCGTATTGTCAATAATTGAATGTTGTAACTAATCCACTTTATAAACGAGAGAGGATATAATTTTGTCAAAGTTATAATTAATGCCAGTGATGATATTGGATGGTACATCGCACATCTTCAACGAAAATGAAAACGAAACAAAACAACAAACAATAAGATCAAAGCATCGATGAAATCAATATTGAAGGCGCTCTAATCAATTGTTTTATTTTGGCGACCTTGTTAAATGTTGAGAGTTCGTAAGGTATACTACCATGTTATATTTTAGCGACATTTGTCACTTATTTTAAAAGGTTTTGATGTTATTTGACATTTATGTTCTTAGATAGGTACATGTATGAAAGTTCATTTGCCATTATAACAAGTATCTATAGACTGGAGACCGATCTTACAATTTACCAATCGATGTAAATCCGATTCAACACGTTAGGTAAATCATTCATATATATTATTGAAAGCTGCTTTGTTTCCTGAATCCAATTCATGCAACATGTATTGTCATGAAATATTCATAGCGAAATTAAGCCTTATTTATTACCTATATTGAATGAAGAGATATCGTTGCTTGGTGTACACATTTACTTGTATTTGAAACGATTCTCAAATATTTCTCCTCCTTTCAGATCGTGTTGACAGACAGTAAAATGGAACCATTATTTGAAGTGTTGGTGATCGTGTGTATCATTCCCATATCATTTGGTTGCGTTTTTCCTAATCGACTGCAAGAAGACACGTGGCATACGCATATGCGTGCGGACACTCGATTGACTGTCAACTTCCGGAATGATATCATTGAATACAAAGCCGAGGAAACTGATTCTCAATTCATTTCCGGAGAGTGGCATGCTACGTGTGTGAAGATGATTAACGAGATGTATCTGTGGAACATATCAATGCATTGAATTTATCTATAGAAGCCAATCCATAATACAGACTAAGCGCTCGCATTTGTCAAAAACGTTCGATATATCGTTGTGTGATGCCAAACATTTTAAATTAGATCCTTGGATGATTGTGTCCAAAGCCAAAAGTCGTACTAAATATACTATATGTCCATTAAGTGGGGGATACAACATGAAAATCAAAATGAAAGGAACGTCAAACCATTCATGTAATTTCTATGATGTTCCAATGCGGTTTGAAAGCGAATGTCATACTGGTGAAGGCATCACATTTGATTTTCTAACACCGACGTGTATTGGTGATCTACCAATGAAACAG
>CAVMCB010000106.1:0-19696 GCA_963678985.1 Spisula subtruncata | reverse complement strand
GTAAATCTGTGCGGACATCGTACGCCATTTGTGACCTTAGCATTACTTAATTAAGTACAATTATACAAAGTACAATTCGATGGCTTAGTACAAGAAGGTCGTAACTACCAAATCGATATTTTGAGAAAACACGGAAAAACTGTCTGACATTTACTCTTTACTTATGGTAAAACAAACTTTTACAACTTCATTTTGGTTAACATGACAAGTTAAAATTTTTATGAAAATGGGCTCATAAGAAGCGCCTTATGATGCTTATTCTAAATATGTATGAAACTTAAAAGGTCGTAAGTGGCACCTTCTAATTCTAAGCCATCGAATTATATACATGTGAATTTGTTTACTCTTTGTCTATGGCACAATGGTTGATTGTTGAACTCAAGTATACAATGATGAAAAGAGGGTCATTTTAATACCATTTTGGTATAGTTTTGCTATTTTGACCTGATCGAGCCTGACCTTTAGCAAGACTATATTTCAAGGTTCTTACTTTGAATTTATCAATTTTCGCAGGCAAATAGTGCGATATCGGTATTTCAAATTTGTGTTAAACTTTGTATTACATCTCGGGCGACTTCCTGATACTCCCCTATTATGAAAACATACAATCGGTCATGTAAACGTAGACAATATATCGACTGTTAAATTATTGTAATCAATAGGTCAGGCTCGTGTCAATGTGGCCAAGCTATACAATTATGTTACATGTATTTCTAGATAACAAATTAAAATTGTTTTAATCAACGAGTAAATAACAAGCAATATGCGTTTGTGCAAAATGAATTGAAAAAAAACCCTCTGCAGCTTGTTAAAATATATATCACATTAGTTTACATGACTTTCCTTGTATCCGGGTTAGTATATCGAGTACGGATATTTTTATACCACACATGTGGTAATATAACAGTGTGTAGAATCACGCGATCAAATGATTTAAAATGAATAACGTTCGCACTCAAAACATTTGCGATATCGTCCGCTAACGGTGAGTTTTTTCTTGATTATAGCGATCGTGCACTTTATATGAATATATTATACAGCTTAAAGTACTTCTCATTTATGTAGGTACACTATAGATCTACAACGACCTTCGAAATATGACCCCTGGACCAGTCCAAATACCAAGGTTGAAACGATATTTACCGTTGTTGTGTGAAACATTACGGATAGATTTGAGAAAATCTCACTTTACTTGTACTTGGCAACGTGGCTTAGTGGATAAACTGTTCTCTTGTCAGAAACATACTTTTATATAGACTGTGGGTTCGAGTCCGCTGCTATACTCATTTACAATAATTAAATTTCTATATCAATATTTGTTATCGTTTTACGTTTATATTTTAATTCTTAATATTTAATTAATTTTACGTTTTATAACTAATAAAACACGCTCTGTTTCCTTTACATTCATTTAGTCTGGATATTGTATTTATTGCGTCATTGGCTTCGCTGCATTCACCATTTTAAGAATTTTCAGTAGAAACGTCAGAAGTAGCTAACGGTGTATGTTGTCAGTTTTCTGTGTGGTGCAGCGGTCATAGTACATCGCTACCAATCGTCTATTTTGTTCTTTCTAGTGTGAGTTCAGACCCACAAACGAACAGGTTTTTTTTATTTAATAAACCTATACTTACATGTAATGCTATATGCATCCGTTGTATTACCTGATTATGATCACATATCATTATATTTTTTCTATTCATAGTTTGCGTTATTCTTTTTTCATATATTCATTATATCAATTATACAATGGGTCAGAATCAGTGTAAGTATCAATTGAATTACAAGTTACGACGCTGAGACAACCTTATATGCAGTATATTTGTTAGCTCTTGTCAGGCTGACAACCCCCTCTCACACACTGACAAGCGAAAACTTCAGTCCTATTTCTTCTCATCCATACAAATCCTATGTACGTTCTCGATGAGATCTTTCGCGTCTTCACTATATCTATGTACCAGCTATGACATATTTTTATGTGCTTTTATGCGCTGAAATTTTTATAATTATGCATCTCTTTGTAAATAGACAAGCACGAAAAATGTTTGCCGAGCAAAATTAAAAAAAATATTTAGTGGAATGGGATTCGAACTCATTCGTTCAGTTTGGAAGTTCACGTATTCACAGTAGCTTAGCCGACTGCGCTATGCGCTGTACTTGATATGTGAATTCTTAATGCATAATTTATTAGTAAATACACCCCTAAAACCTGGATTACTCGAAAGTTAAAAGTACATTTACGCCCGAGTGCTTGTTGTAGATCTATAGACAATTACCAATTTTGCTCTATATTTAGCTGTTGTTAACTGATGCTCGACCAAACTATTACACTCGGTTGAAAACTGCATTTGGTCGAGCATCAATTAAAAACAGCTAAAGATAAAGCGAAATCGGTACTTGCCGGGTATTGATATACTCTAGGCTACATATTATAACCATATTAAATACACGATCGTTATAATCAAGAAAAAACTCACCGTTATATCACGGTGGGGAATCACGTGGTTTCGATGGTAGGAGCCACCACAAAAATGGCGGCCAAATAGCGTCGACTTAACCCATATTTTGAGGTAAATATATAACATCGAGACTCGTTTATTTATGGACACCCCGGCCAGCACGCAATGACTTCTCCACTGAATCTTTTGATACCTTACTTTCCACGATTGATCCCGTAGTTTCTTCAAACACTTCGATATTGTTCCGTAAATAACAAAACACTAGCGGGATACACAGGAAAAACTTCCACGCATGTTTACCATACGTTTCTTACACCGTATGTTTTTCATATGAGAAACGCATGTTTTTCATGCGTTTTTCACAACGCATGAAAAACATACGTCAAAAACCGTATGTTTTTCATACGTTTACTGACGTATGAAAACCATGTAACGTATGAAAAACATACGTGTAGTCAAACGCATGGTTAACGCATGTTTTTCATATGAAAAACATATGTATAATTTTTCATGCGTTTTACATGATGAAAAAAACGTATGTTTTTCATAGGAAATTTGGTTATTCGCAAAGTATAAAAAAATATGATTTTAGTTAAACTGGTAAAAATCAACTGTTTTAATATCTTAGTAGAAGAGTGTGTGCCTAAGTATAGCAGCTCACAGGTTCCATCTGAGGCTGCATCATACTAGGAATGGTACCAGTAATGTTGTCCTCCTGTGTTTTAAGCTGGAGTCATGCTCAATGTGCTGAATTTTGAAACCCGGTAATCTGGATTCGATTCCTTTTTGTAAAAGTAAATTTTCCTCCACATGTGGAGAAGTTGCTGATAGAGAAGTAGATGATGGTTCCCATATATGGAAGGGTAAGTTAGTACTGACTGTACTGGTTATGTAAAAGTCTATGAAAACTGGTTAAATGAATAAACCGTCTTATAATTATGAAAAACCTGAATAAACAAACGAAAGGATGTAAAATATCTAATAACATGTAGCGGCAAGTTTTGTGTAGGCGCTTGTTTACCTCAATGGTTGAGAACTGACCATGTTAAGGGAAGTGTCGAAGTTGTAGACCTGGTCATGCTTCGTATTGTTCCCTTGTTAATTACTATGCCTGGCATAAAACCTAAAGATGGAGGGATTCTGTATAATCTGTGATACCCTATAAGCTTGTGTCTCTTATATCTTGTGTCAATTAATGTATACCATCAGATATGAGGTGTTTATAATTTATTTAAAGTATTAGTTTCACAGTCGACCTAAAATATAGAGTGTATAAAATGGATCTACATGTAAGTAGATCTAGATCTAAGTCTTAAAAATACATTTGGAATTCATGTGGAAATTTGAGTTAGAATCATGATATATACAGTATGTATACACATGCTGTAGTAACAGTATGCCTAAATAATCTAAAGAACAATAGATTCTCCACCTGGAGAACAGAAGTGGTATTAAATACCCATACAAAGTTTTTTATGTTGGGGACAGTTAATTTACCACAGGCAGGACTTTTTTGTTTCTGAAAACAGGTACGGCAGATACCGGCGTTTAGTAGATACACCGGATCTTTCTGCATGGGAGAATCAAACAACGACACCGTACTTCAGTCTCGCGCAGCGTCTGTTTTCATTGTGCGTCTGCTGCAGGTCTTGAATTTGGAATGAAACCGATTAAATGAACGACTTTGTCGACTGCAAATGTGGCAGAAGTCTTGTGAAGATTCAATTCCGAAGGTATAAGATAATTAGCATCTATAAAGTCGTTTAATCGCACCGTTATTTTTACGATAAATTTCGCGACCACAAAGTTGCGTAGATTCTCGCTCTATCGGGGCACTTAATGTTTTCTATGTGTTATTAAGCAACTGAATAGATCGTTTGCCACTGGCTGGCTTTAAAATTAATATCTCAGTGAAAAATAAGCTCAAAATACACGATAAAAAAGTTGATATTTACAAAATCACGCATGGTCAAGTTGACAGGTCAAGAGTTACTCCCCTTTCTATCGGTGCATGTCATTTTTCATACAATCGGTAGATTTATTCAGTTCAACCTCTGACAAAATGTCAGGAAGCTTGAGTCTTTGAGCACATGGCTTCTTAGACTTCAGAATCATCACTGCCATGCTCGACCAACTGCAATTAATGGCCCTCACTACAGGAGCGCTGAGCTCAAGCATGGGTAACTATGATATGTATCCGGTTATATACAACTTTGTTGATGTCCCTGCCACATACCTTTTACCAACCACTGCAATGAACCGGAGGTCACAGATTCACTACCTCATACTGTACGCTCAAACTCTCATTGCTCAGGAGAAACATCACCAGCTGTCCTACAAGTACAAAGGTGCAGTGCTTCAAGATGCTGGTGAGGCCAGCTATTGATTATGCATCTCCGGCTAGGGATCCACATACCACCAGCAACATCACAATGTTGGAAGTGGTTCTGACAGACGAGCAGCCCCCTATGTCACTGGGGACTAAAGGCGAACAAATAGCACCACCCAGATGACAGTGCAGAGAATGAGAGATGAAGTCGAACTGCTACTCATGTACAGATTTACACACAACTTTGTTGAAATCCTTGAACTTCTTCCATCCACAGTGTGTCAATTTTCCTGATTAATCCCGATTTATCATTTATGAAAAGGCAATGCCTCCTGACCAAAATAAAAGTTATTTGATGAAACTATCTCAAGAAGTAGCAAAGATATGATAAATTCAATCTGCTCAGAAGGGTTTTCTTTAATAAAAACAGAGTTAAATGTGGAAATAATGTCATAGAAGGCCCCTTATTTAGCAAAGATGTTCGGCCACTTATAATGTTCCTAATTTTGAATTTTGCCCTGTTAGCACCCCTACATCCAGCAGCCCTCCACTTCTTGCTATATTGCAGGACAGACACTGACTTCTTCCTGCCTTATATCCAGTCATCGAAAGCCATTGTCATGTCCCTGACCTTAAACAGCTTCAAGACTGGAGTGGCCACTCTCCACTAGACATACCTCAGTCACAATTTTATCTGTTTTTATCCTTCAATTACCTTTGTTTACCTGCCTCACGCTCACCTTGTACATGTATATCACAAGTATGTTGACACTCCAGACTACCAGAGTGGGCCCTGTACTTTAACGGAAGAAGCATTTACATTGGACACGCTAAAAAAATATTAATCATTAAGACATATCTCAAGTCAAAATAGGTAACAGAAACCATAGCGACTACGTTGAACTGTTCATGAGGTAAACTTTTGGGTTGATCGGCAAATATAAATATTGTCCAATAAAGTTCAAATTTTGGTGGTCAGGACTGTAAAAAATGGTGCAGCACTTTCCCGAATGTCTGTGTTGCATTAAATGATCAAAAGTAGAGCAGGTTTCTAACTTTCAATAACCAATAAAAATTTTGAAAATTGCTATTATATACATGTGAAGCTTAATTATGATCAGGAGAGATTAATTAATGGTTGCAAAATGACTAGCTGACTCATCCCCACACCTGAACACGGCAAGTCTGGGAGTTCACCATTGCCAAACATTGCAGCCATGATTGTAGATATCTTAATAAAACTGAGTCTGATGTATCGAACCCTGACCCATAATCTGGTACCCGAGTATCATACTGTTTGTCGATCAGGCTAACAAATGCTGCTGATATGATTGCAGTTAATGCTGCTGCACCAGTCAATTGAAACACAAGCCACCAAGATAAGGCGGGGATAGCCGGAGACTGGTGCCTGGTTTTTACATTTCATTTGTCCCTGCACTGCCAGGGTCAGTCAGTGCTGGACATATGTAGCGCACCTTGATTCCTTGTAACTCACAGTCACCTTTATTTTCATTGATTTTAAAACTGCCCTAATGTCAGATACCTGCCAATTAGTTTTAAGAAGTTTGAATAATAAAAAGTTAGTGGTTATTTTTTTACACTTTTAATAATATACGGTACAATACATGCTGACTTCCTGATACTAACAGTTTACTTAGATTTTAGAATGAATTCAGAAATATTAGATACTGGTATTTAATGGTATAAATAGGTGATCAATATACTCTTTACTTCATTAAAAATTACCTGTCTTTATTATACCCCCGCAAACAAAGTTTGAAGGGGTATACTGGAGTCACCATGTTGGTCTGTCGGTCTGTCGTTACGTTAGCATCGGGTCCGCTCTGTAACTTTGTCATTTCTTACTGAATTTTAAAATTGCTTGGTACAAATGTTCACCACATCAAGACGGTGTGTCATGCACAAGACCCAGGTCCCTATCTCAAAGGTCAAGGTCACACTTAGAGGTCAAAGGTTATATAGTCATGCAAATCGTGTCCGCTCTGTAACTTTGTCATTTCTTACTGGATTTTAAAATTGCTTGGTACAAATGTTCACCACGTCAAGACGGTGTGTCACGCGCAAGACCAAGGTCCCTACCTCAAAGGTCAAGGTCACACTTACAGGTCAAAGGTTATATAGTCATGCAAATCGTGTCCACTCTGTTATTTTGTCATTTCTAACTAGATTTTTAAGTTGTTTGGTACAAATGTTCACCACATCAAGACGGTGTGTCATGCGCAAGACCCAGGTCCCTATCTCAAAGGTCAAGGTCACACTTAGAGGTCAAAGGTTATATAGTCATGCAAATCGTGTCCGCTCTGTGACTTTGTCATTTCTTACTGGATTTTAAAATTGCTTGGTACAAAGTCATGAAATTTCAATCATGGTGTTGTTCAATCTGTATAGCAGCAGATTTCCATCAAATATGTTGTTTAGACTTTAATTTTAAATAATATTCCTGTGTCAAGGCGGTGCTGCGGGGGGTATGATTCATCACTCCTGTGATAGCTCTAGTTAGTTTTGATTTTATAGATATTGAATGAAGTTAAAAGAGACAATATACTGCTTTGATGTCTAGTGATGTAGGCATTTGCTGATTTATAAGCCAATACCTGTATATCCGGGATGCTACTTTTGTTAATTTAATTTTTTTTCTTCACAGATATAATCCCTATGGTTAGTTGGCTTACTCCAGAATCAATGTGTTGACACTACCGGTACATAATGTCATAGAACTGATTCATCAAACTGTATGTCTACCATACTGAGAAGTGTGGATGGCAATGGACATGAAACTGTTCAAATGCAGGTAAATTGCTTTTAAGTTTTTGTGTCGCCTGAACAGGTGACATATATTATGACATATATGTGTTACTTTTGTTTGCAGGATGCTGCTTTGCGTGAGATTGGTATTGGAAATGCAGGAGATTTCCTTAAAATGCAGAAGATTTCACTAAACTGCAGGAGATTTTCCTTGCTAAAACTAAACTCTATATGAACTCTTCTGTGCGATTTCCAACCTCTTTTTGGGGAAAATTATATTTAGTCCAGAGCAGATTCTTTTTTTTAAAAAGTGCAGAAACATTTATGTTTCATGATGTCACACTATGGGTGCTTTGTAACATACTAAAAATCTAGGAAATGAAAGTGACACTGTGTATCATTTTGGGGTAAAACCTTACAAATCATAACAGCTAAGCATGATTTTTTGGAAACACCGTTAACAATTGTATTTAATAAAAATAGCTTGCAGCCTGGCAGTGTTTCATTTTGGTTAAGAAAAAACTATGACTCCTTTTCCAATGACCTCAGAAAAGCAACAAGTCCCACTACGTAAAAATAAAGTATTTTCAAAATTCAATGAGTCCCTAGCAGATTTTGTGAGTCAGGGACTCGGGACTAGCTCCAAAATGAATCACTGCTGAGCTTGTGATAGGTACTTTGTTACTTGTAGTTTTCAAGTGTTCTAGAACAATGACAACATAATTTGTTTTGGCCTAACCATATTATATTTTAACATTTCAGATACATCTTTTCTGTGAAAACAAGAAGTGCTCATACTTGGCAGTTTGGAGAAGTAACTATTTCTGTGATCGTTGTCCAAAAAATTGGAAGTTAATACTGAGTGTTTCAGATCAACTGAACGTCAGATAACAAAGGTACTATAGAAATTACTTAATGGTCATTCAGCTTGCTAGAACACATGTCTAAAGGCATGTTTGTTAAACTTTTAGGCATTGCTTATGATATTAAGTTATTAATAACCACTGGATCACTGAGTAAGTAGATTAATCTGAATTGATTTCTATTAAATGGAGACTATCAAGTTGATTATCTGACAGAAGGAAATCTTTAATGCTTAATCTCATAGACTAGTACCAGAAATTTTAAACTGGTCAATTTGATAAGGTATGAAATAAATAATAATGAAAATGTTTGTATCATAAATGCAACATTCAGATGTAATTAGAATAGAAGCTTTTGCTTACATTAAACTGAGATGAGCATTTATAAACAAAACACACATTTCAGTTACCGTATAATAATGTTTTTCTTGTCGTTTATTTCAGACCCATTAATTATGCAATGAAATGTAACAGTATTCTCGAAGATGGCTGATTGACAAATATATTGGACTTGATTTTGGGAGAGAACCGCTTTAACTGTTTTCATGAAACTACATACATTTAAGAGACTGAGATGACTTCCATAGCAGGATCTAATTTGCTTTCCAACAAAATTAAGAGTTTCAGACGTGCTGATTGACTGCAATGTTGCGCAGTGAACTTCTACATTTTTTGTTTAACTTACTTGTTAAACTGATCTACATTGTGACTCATTATCGAGGCTTTATTTAATTTTGTACAGCCACTGATATCTTAAAACAACACTATAAGATAGGTCAGACATTCATACTTGGCTTCCCATGTGACATCATCATAATATGCTAAGAACGTCAAATAATGTAATTCGCATATTTAATGCGTAGTGTGCATTATGGGATGTAGAAAAATGCACAGAAGTAGACATTGCGAAACTTGACACTTGATCTAGAACTGTCGACTATTCGAAGAATACTCAAGCTATTGTACTCGCACAAGCGGCAGCGTCAGTGTCGGCATCCCTGTGTTAAGATTTTGTTTTTAAGCTGGTATCTCAGTAACCACTGAAGGGAATAGTTTAAAACTTTATGCACTTGTTGACTGTGAATATCTAAGATGATAGGGACAGGTCCCATAACTGTGAATTGTTTTTTTTGCAGAGTTATGCCCCTTTTGGAATTAGAATATTAGTGTTAAGTTTTTGCATGTTAGCTGGTATCTCATTAACCACTGAAGGGAATGGTTTTAAACTGCACATACTTGTTCACTGCGAATATCTAAGCTCATAGGGACAGGTCCCATAACTGTGCTTTGGTTTTTTTGCAGAGTTAAGAATTTGCATGTAAGCTCAGGTATAGATAATATGATGTAGTACTGTGCTGATTGTCATACATACATTGTGATAGTTTTTCCATGAATTTAGTTTTAAAAATAGAGGATCTATGAGAGTTGTCAATTGGTAAAAATTGATATTATACCACTTTTGGAAATTTTACTAAGCGTGTGATAACAAAATCCGCGAAAACAACGTCACCAGCTTACATTTGTTTATTCTTGCTCAGTAATAGGGTAATGCGATAAAAAGAATCCTTCTTTTGTTGTCATTGGAGATCAACACTTCTTAAACTTGTCAGGAAAACAAAACATTAAACTCACCAAAAGGCTCGCTTAATAACTTGTGTTTTCTAGACTCGCTCAAGAAATGTTGATTTCCAAAGACAACTCATGGCTGATCCAATAATACATATTAAACTTGTTCAGGAAATATTATTTAGCTTGATAACGGCTCGCTTAATAAAATTTCCAAAACTTGTTAAATATAAATTATATCAATTGATAACTGTTGATAGATCCTCTATATATCACATGACTTTGTTTGTATCTGGCTTTGGGTTAATATAATGTTCACATGACGTCAACATATTCTCATAAATGAAATCACTTTGTATTTTTATGCCCCGTATCGATAGATCTGGAGGTATATAGTGATTTGTCCGTCCGTTCGTCCTTCTGGCCTGGTTAACCCAAATTGACCGTTTCAAATACAAAGCTTTCATACATGCATTGATGTTCTATATGACCACTCTCCACACACCTGTATCAACTGACTCCATTTTGACCTTGACCTAATTTTGGACTTAGACTTATTGAAAGGCCAATTCTTGGTTAACCCAAATTGACCGTTTCTTCTAGCATTAATATGGCTTGCTACAAAGCTTTCATACTTGCATGGATGTTGTATATGACCACTCTCCACATGCCTGTATCACCTGACTCCATTTTGACCTTGACCTTATTTTGGACTTGGACTTATTGAAATGGCTGCCACGGGGGCATAAGCGTTTATTCAACGTAGTCTTGTTTTCATCTGTCAAGAATCAGAATGTTTTTTTTATTGTTAATATTCTCTGCGCAGGACTTCTGTCAATGTTTTGTACATTTATTTATCATATGACTTTCATTGTATAAAGAGTATCTATCACGTGTTGTCAATTGATATAAACTTACATTAAAGTGTATAGAGCTATATCAGACGATATTTTTTTAAAAAGTTTAAAAAATTGAAAATCAATAATGCTTTAATATCCATTAGATCATTTTTCGCTTCAGTTTTAACAGAAACTCTTTCTGTGATTTATTACACTTGCAAATTGTCCGTTTTCATACGAAAGTGTTCTAGAACACCCTATGAAATTACAAGAATCGTCTATTTTTTCCACGGTTGAATCAAAGTTTACGGAACCCATCCAAAGTTTGAATTGCAATTAAGGTAGTCTAGTAGCATACTAAAAACGATGCAAGTAATTATTTTGGCATTAAAACTACCGATAGATATAGCTCTAAACACTTTAAACGAGTTTTGGAAATTTTATTAAAGCGAGCCTTTGACGAGCTTAATAATGTTTCCTTTATAAGTTTAATATAAGTTTATATAAATTGACAACGAGCACTATATTTTTAGCTCATCTGATTTTTTAAAAATAGATGATTTATTGTCATCACTTGATCATCGTTGGCGTTGCATGGTTAAGTTTTGTGTTTAGGTAAACTTTTTTCATAAACTATCAAAGCTATTGCTTTTAAACTTGCAACACTTGTTCACCTTTAAAACCTAAGCCTGTAAAGCAAGACCCATAACTCCAATCTGCATTTTGTATGAATTATTGCCCCTTTTTGGACTTAGAAAATAAAGTACCTTGGTTAAGTTGTGTGTTTAGGTCCACTTTTCTCCTAAACTATCAGAGTTATTGCTTTGAAACTTTCAACACTTGTTCACCATCAATACCTGACCATGTCAAGCAAGATTCCTAACTCTGATCTGCATTTATGCATGAGTTATTGCCCCTTATTGGACTTTGAAAATTCCTTGGTTAAGTTTTGTGTTTAAGTCCACTTTTCTCATACACTATGTTGGCTATTGCTTTGAAACTTTCAACATTTGTTCACCACCAATACCTGACCATGTCAAGCAAGAACCATAACCCTGATCTGTATTTTGCTAGAGTTTTTGCCCCTTTTTGTACTTAGAAAATGTCTTGGTTAAGTTTTGTCTACTATGGTTAAGTTTTGTCCACTTTTCTCATTCACTATATGGGCTATTGCTTTCATGTACTGGTTATAAAAAAGAAAACCAGCTGTACACAGAGTACCTGTAGATGTGTATTTGTATCATTACCTTATTAAATATAAAGGTTTTAAACTATGTTAATGGTCTGATAAATCTATTTAGATTAAAAATTTGCCAACTGGAATTTTAGTTTAGTATGGTACACAAATTTTGTACAAGACAATTTAATGTTAATCATTACAGTTGTTTCTTATGATATATATCTGTAATAAAAAGTATGGTAATTGCTTTATTTTCACATTATAAATGTTTATTACATTTTCCACATAATCTATATCCTCTAGCTCTTAGATCTAAATGCAGTGTTAGACTGTTAGTTGTTATACTCTCAATGTGTTGTCACAATTAATAATTGTATACTATTGAACACTTCTATATAGTCCTGGCATCTACCTGCCCAGCAGTATTGTGTATAACATGTAATCACCATACAATCGCAGCATAATTTTTATGTCAACTTGCTTCATTACTTATTCACCATCAATACCTTACTCTGTAAAGCAGGATACATAACTCTGTCCTACTTCATGCTAAGGTTGTGTGCCTTTTGAGTGACAGATATCAAAATAACATCATTTTCAGCATTCAATGACGTCATTTAGGAGATAAAGTGACGTCATTTAAAAATTATACTACACTTGTTACATATAAAGTTATGCATACTCGTTATACTGACCTGGATACAAGGAAATTCGTGTGATATACAGGTATATGAGTATAGTAAGTAAGTTATAATCTTAAATGTAACATGTGTAGTATAAAGTTATACTACTTGGTGTATTTTTCCAATAAAACTTTGCATATTAGTATGCGTTTTTAGTGTCATATATAATAGAAAGAATCTATCACTCATGGTCAATTAATGGCTTAATAAAATTTCCAAAACTTGCTTAATATAAATTTATATCAAGTGAAACCTAGTGATAGATCATCTATATACCTCATGTGTCTTTTTATTTAGTCTTTAGTTGCTATAATTTCTCATGGCCACTGCTATGAACATATTCTGTGATAAGTTTCCTACCAGTTTTTAACCGGAGGGGACTATATGTTTGCCCTCATTCAGATTGTCAAGAAATCTGTATTTGACCATAACTCGAATAGTTAAGTGAAAATACTTTAAAACCTAGAGCCAGTCAAACTTGTAAGAGTTTTGTATGTAGGTTTATGAAACTTTGTATGTGAAGGTGGCCGAAAGGAGTTTAAGAAACATAGAAAATAGTTTAAACAGGTGTCGACTTCTGAATTACTAAGTCTTGCAATTCCAAGTTGCCTGATTATGTATGTTTGCACATGAAATAATATTTGATCATATATATATAATAAAGATATTGAAAAGTTAACATGAATAGTCTGTTTTTATTTAAATTAAAATTGTCTGTTTTTATTTCAATTATAGTCTTGAGAAGCACATCACATATACCCGTTTGACCAGGGTAGAGCAGTTTATCTACAGAAACATACTGGTTGAAGACCTATTTGTTGGTTTTCATGTGGATAACAGAAAAAAGTATAATGTACTTTTAAATAAAGATTATAAACATACGTATATCATACGGTGTACTTTTCATACGTAAAACGTACGGTGTACTATTTTCTGTTTTTCATACGTTTATAAAACCGTACGTTTTTCATATGTTTTTCATACGTAAAACGTACGTTTTTTAATATTCTCAACCGTACGTAAAACGTACGGCGTACTATTCTGTGGATAACCATACGTTTTCAACCGTATGGAAAACGTACGTTTTTCGTACGTTTTTCATACGTGGAAGTTTTTCCTGTGTAGACCTCACGATAATGACGATTTTGACCATATTATGACCATATCTCCTTTATATCATCCTTATTTCAAGCGATTCCAATGTGCGAACATTTCGCCAACATTTTCCAACACAATTACCACCAGAATATCATGAATTTTGGTTTACTGAAAAATTTCACAGTCAATTTGCATGAAAGATAGGATCCACGCTATGGGTAGGACACACGATTGAACCTAAGCAGAGCGCAGTCGGTAGTTTTCTACGGTTCTATCGATCGGACACATAATGTTCATTTATACAAGTATGCTATTAGTCGACAGCTTTCTATGCTCCTATCGATCGCATGGAACGCTTACCGATCAGTTCACTTAGTTGACTGTAACCGTGACATGACGACCTACTCGATCTGTACTAATTCATCTACAAACATGTCAGATTATAATTAATATATCTAATAAGGTATTACACGAAGAATTTCATAACGATGCGGACTAGACAAATATCATGAACATTCATATATGTGGAATTGAACAGCTAGTCCAGTCGTAAATTATCATTTGAGATATATCAATGTTCGTTGTGAGATATTTGGTAATAATTTATTATAATTGAAATATTATATTATATATTTATGGTACCATTATTTTAACCAAATAGTCTTTGCATTGCCGCTTGACGGCTAAAAGTTGGAATATGAGAAGTTATAATTTTGTAATAGTGGAATGTTGTGGAAAGCTGCTGCTAGCTGTGCGATGTAGTTTGCTATAACTGACGCCTAGAATTCACTTTTTTCTCTTTTAGCAACTTTTACCACTCGGAATCTCGGATTTAAAGAGTCTGTTACTTTTCAACCAATTAGAACTCAAGAATAGTTACAAAGGGCGACACAGGACCCCGAAGGGTTCTCGAAGTAGAAATTCACCGGATCGAGATGGTTCGGCATGCCATCATACCAATAAGATACCTATAACAACATGAGAGTGATGCCTCTGGTACACTTCGGGACCGAAAATCTTCGATTTAAAGTTTAAAAAAATGGACGCCGAAGGTCTTGCTTGGAAGTGCTTCGGGAGAGTTTCAGTAAACCATCGGCATTCACTCCGCATCTTCGGGACGCCTTCTGTGAGGTTTCGTATTCATTAGCCATCCCGAATGGTTCTAGATGGAAAGTCGAATCGATGCCGAACGCTTCCCGAAAACGGCGAAGTGATGAGATTAACACACGGAAACTATGCCGATCGTGTTATGAACTTGACTGTGTGGTGCAGTGGTAGAGTAGTTATCGCTTTCAACCAACTATTTTTTATTTCCAGTGTAAGTTCAAAATACTAGAATGGGAATCGAACCCATTCATTCAGTTCTGAAGAACTCGTATTCATAGTAGCTTAGCCAACTGCGCTATGCGCACTACATGATAAAACCACTTATAAATGTATGTTTTATGGGTAAATTCACCCCTATAACCTGGATTACTCCAATGTTAAAAGTATATTTACGCCCGAGTGATTGTGGTTTATCTATAGTAAAACTAACTTACGAATTTGCGTAAATATACCAGCGTAAATTTACGCGACATTATCCCAGTTGTATATCCCGAATGACAGCTGAAGCGATGCCGTCAGTGTGCCTCTAGGTCGAGCTAGACAACCTTTCGGCAACCTATCGGCATCGTTTCGTAAACCCTTCCGCATATCATGCGGTCGGGGGAAACATTCGGGACTTACTCCTGAACTGACGGCATTTAGTCGCGATACGTTCGGCTACTTTGGATAGACTTCGGCATTTACACTGCGTGTACATGATACAGCAACCATTCTTACCCCGAACTCCGAATATCGTACTTCCCGAACAAGCACGATGACACGGCTCCGCATATTGTTATTGATACATGATCCCGAAGGGTTCACGAAACGAGCACATTGTAACCGGCATCCCTTCCGCGTAGCATCGGGGTCTAGTGGACGGGAGGTCTAACCGCAACCCGGCTTTCCGCACGATCGGATCAAATCTACCATTTGGCTATTTTGGATAGGCTATGGCATGCATACTGCGTGTATACCACAACAATACAATTTGTATACCGATCCGCGAATACTTGCCGAACAACCACGATGACAAAGCTCAGCCCATTTTTATTAATAAATGATCCCGAAGGTTTTCCGAAACGAGCAGTCTGTAATCGGCATCCCTTCCGCATAGCATCAGGGTCTAAGTGGACCGCAGGTCTAAAACATTATTACATCTACACTTCAATTCTGTCTCAATATATTCATACTGTACGTACATATATTATTACCTAATGGAAACAACTTAATCTTCAATTCACCCGTGAAATAGTATACATATTACCACATACAATATAGTGCAATAGGATACCGGTGATTATTGGTACCGGAGGATAACGGTATTTAGCTTTTAGTTACACGTGTATACTCGCATAAATTGGTCATCAAAATATGCGTCCTCGGTATATAATGGAAATTTACGAACTGTCCTCGGAACGAACCGTCGATTTCAGATCGTAAACAACGCGGTATTTTGTTCACCACACAAACTACTAAATTGGCGACTTGCGGAGATGATTATTCTAAGGATGAAAGTAAAAATAGATCAAATATGGATGCTGACTCTATGCCATTTAGGGAGCTCTATAACTTGTCAATTTTCATGGTCTTATTAGGTAGTAAAATATTGCTGTTTCTATAACTTTGTGGGACTTTAAGCTAAGGTGCGACTTTTTCAACGCATTGCTCTGAAAGAAGTGAAAAAATCAACGTGATGACATATTACATAGAATATTAGGCAATATGTGTTAAAATATAACCGACTCATATACGATTAACTGGAGAGTCAAGCTATTTCACACAGGCTTATTAACAACACCAAACAGTACTATCATTAGAAGCATATTTCTGCAACACATCGATCGACACACATACACAAATTATGTGGGGAGCGGTGGCCTAGAGGTAGGGTGCGCGCTTCGGGATCGAGAGGTCCCGGGTTCGATCCCCCTCTGGACCACTGGTTAATTTCTCTGAGCAAGACCCACATGCTCCACTCCACCATGGTGTAAATTGGTACCTGTAAGGGCAGTGTCTATTCCTGGGCGCCGCAGATCGATGTTGGCTGTCACACCACAGGAGAGAAATAGTCTCCACAGGGAGACACGAGTGTAGGTTTCCATTATGTAGCCCAATGACCAGGGGAAGTTGAATTGTCAAAGGGTGCTTGGGCGGCCTAACAGCTGAAAAGAGCCCTAAAAAATTGGTAACTTAACTTAACGTGTATTGTTTATGCATCAATATTATTTGTTTAAAAAATAGCTGTCAAACTAACTAACAAACAAAGGACCACATTACATTAAATTTGCAAAATTTAATAAATCCACCACTTATTATTTCTAAATGTCAAGAGAAAGTTTTGGGAAACTCCGGCAACAACATTTACTGTAGGTCGAGTTGCGTTCACTAGAATTCGTCTTTCGACCTGACTGACTGAAGGACAGACAATATACACACTAAAACTGTGTTGTGTGAGCTTATAAAATTCAATTATAAACAAAATATGCCAGAAAGCATACTAATTACATACATGCACTTGTACATGGACCGTATATACTGATATACTGATACTTATATAGCTTCCTGTATAAATGAACACTATGTGCCCGTTCCGCATATGTCGATCGATAGAACCGTAGAAAACTGCCGACCGCACTGATGAATGTGCATTGCCCAGGTTCAATCGTGCGTCCTACCCTTAGCGTGGATCCTATCTTTCATGCAAATTGACTGTTTTATTTTTCAGAAAACCGAAGTATATGACATTCTGGTTGTAAGTTTGTTGGAAAATGTTGGCGAAATGTTCGCACGTTGTAATCGCATGAAATACGGATTATATAAAGGAGATAATAAAAATTATGGTCATATTATGGTAAAAATCGTCATTATCGTGAGGTCTACCCCGCTAGTGTTTTGTTATTTACGGAACAATATCGAAGTGTTTGAGGAAACTACGGGATCAATCGTGGAAAGTAGGGTACCAAAAGATTCAGTGGAGAAGCCATTGCGTGCTGGCCGGGGTGTCCATAAATAAACGAGTCTCGATGTTATATATTTACCTCAAAATATGGGTTAAGTCGACGCTATTTGGCCGCCATTTTTGTGGTGGCTCCTACCATCGAAACCACGTGATTCCCCACCGTGTATATAGCAGACGATATCGCAACTGTTTTGAGTGCGAACATTATTCATTTGATCACGTGATTCTACACACTGTAAAATGTTATCAATTTTTTTTTAAAGGTGCACTTTTTGCTTTTTTAGTGTCATATGATATAAAGCGGTTCTCACCCGTTGTCAATTGATATATTTATATGGTTTTTTTATTGTTGGTTACTTATGCTTATTGTGTCTGTATTGATTCGTTTTAATCTTCTTTCTTAAAAAATATACTTTCTTTCATAAGACCTAAACTTATCCAACGCTTATATAATTATATGTGTGTATATAATCAACATGCGTTTTGGCATACTTATGAGGCATATAGTCCAGTTAGGATATTATGACAATGACGTCATCTTTTATGTGTACCCGCTCAAATAGACTCGTCTGAAAGTTCATGGCCCAGGGTTCAAAATTGAACTACAGTATAGTTGATTCAAAGATCTCTGTCACAACCGCGTAAACAAACATTCACCCCGGTCGGTTATTAAAACTGTTTCGGGATTTAATATACCAGCAATAATACACTGAAATGATTAAAAAGCTAATGGTCATATATCGTTATGGTTATACTTGCTGCAATTAGCTATTCAGAAATGGAACATTATGGCGGTTTTGACAGACAATATAGAGTTTAGTTTGTTATTGAACTGTTGGTCTTTTGTTTACATCGTAGTAGTGGATTGTTCCAATGCGTCACTGTATTCTTACCCTTACTGGACTGTATAGATAAACCATGTTTTTTTAGCCGTGACTTATTTATGCAGGGAAAGGGTATAGGTATACTAGGGTATGCATTAATATAATTATTATGTGATCAATGAGAGTAACCAATCCATGTCCCAAAGCATTAGGCGTTTAACCAGGTATATTAACATACCACGACTGAAAAATTCCGTCACGGCTCAAAAACATGGTTTATCAATAACTCCCATACTAAAATTGTTTATCTGTGATCTTTAGTATACTTGTTGTAATATGTTCAAGTTTATTAGCTAAATCTAAATGCCGAGCATAGCCTTTATTGCCAGTCAGCTTTCTGCTGAATATGGCAGGCATGTGTGTGCCTACACCCGGATTTGAACCCGGGTCGTCGGATTAGCCGACAAGCGCGCTGACCACTGAGCTACGGAGCAAATCAGCATTAATTTTATAGATTGCATTTGGCCATTAACAAGACATATTATACAATACAAGTGGTCACATAATTATGCATAATTCTAAACACGAAGCATGCAAAACAACAAAACACAATTAATCAAATCAAACATACAAGTTTCATACAGAATTTAATACTCAAGAAGCAGGTAAAATGTTCAGCTTTTCTTGTCTTAAAAGTGAATAATGGTGTATAAATTTTGCAATATTTCTTATGGTCCTATTTTTCTGACTTGATAACAATCAATTAAAATGTTTAAATGTATGTAGTCGGGTGTAAAAGCTCATCAGTGCTTGTGTTTTTATCTAGTATAATTATATCCCTAACAGGGGATCACAATATCGTTTGTAGCAAAACCACTCTAGACTCAAATTTTCGACCATGCGGTCTTTTTCAAGAGATATGATTCACTTATACTTGTTCTACATTTTTAGTACAGCTTCAAGTCTTAAACTGTTTATTTTGTAAATTAAACTGTGTTTTTATGCTTGTTAAGCGACTCGGAAAATAAATTTGACTTCCTT